>VWZN01019493.1:99224-120571 GCA_013396955.1 Regulus satrapa | reverse complement strand
AAATCAAGCCTTTAAGCTTACGCCTTCACATAAACTAGAAGGAACAAAACAATTAACACAGGCATAATCTAATCCAGCAATTAACAGGATGTCTGAATCACTTGGTGATAAACGCTCTCCAATAACTAAACATACATATTATACACAATGGCTGAAGAAGAAGGTAAATATTTCTCATATCTAATCAGTTTTCCTCTGCAGAATTTTAGCAATATGAGTGTCTACAAACTTTGATGATCTATAATGTTTACTCAGTCCACCACAGCAAGCATAAGTAGAATGCTTAAGATTAATCTGAAGTTTGTTAATTAACTGCTTGCTAAAATTTTTAGCCATGTTAATAGTTTCGTCTTATTTCTAGGCACTTTAGCAGAAGTGCCTATTTTTATTTTACTAAAATTTTGCACAATTAAAAAAAAAAAGAAAAAAAGAAAAAGTAGAAATGTCCTAAGTTTTATGCAGATGTTTTGTTTGAAATTGAAAGCTCGAAGTTAAGATTATAATATGCCACAGGTAAAGTATTATCTGCAGATCAAAGCATCACTGTTATAAAGAAAAATGAAGCACCAGATGCCAAATGTTGAGTACCTCCACTATGAAGCAGAATAAGAACCAAAGACTGCTGAATGAAAATCAACTGAGAATGTTTAGGTTTTGGAGGGGGTGAGGGTGGTCTTGTTTCAGTTCCTGGTTGTTTTAGAGTTTTTTGAAACAGTGTATAAATGTGTTTTAAATATTTCAGGTCTTCTGTAAAAGCAGAAAAGTTACATTAACACATTGGCAAATCTGTCTTGATCATTGTTAATTTCACTCTTTTAGGACTCCTTCCTCACTGGAAGGAGCACCTTTTCACCTTTTGCTGGTTGCACTTTAAATTAACACAATTTAGATTTAGAGTCTCCAAATGAAGGCATTTGCTTCTGAGAGCATTATTCCCTCAGAATCTTTTGAAACATGGCCGTTGTATACTTTTCTTTTTTTTTGGATGCTCAAAAAATAAAGGGTTGGGATTTTTTTTTTTTAATTTTTTTTTTTTAATTTTTTTTTAAATCCAGAGACGTCTTAAGTTCACCTCTCTTTGGTTTAGGTCTTCAGAAGAGACAGAAAGAGGAGGATTGTTATTTCATGGTATCAAGTATTTGCATACAACTGAATGTAACTGAAACAGATAATTTCACTGCAAGTTTAGTAAATTCTCTGCAGTGAGAAAAGTTTTCAAAATAACCTTTGAGGTGTTATTGTTCAAAGAACAATGCTGGACCATAAGCACTGAAAACCTCACTTTAAAACATGTGTTCTTTTTTAAATCTAACAAATACAGACTTGCTAACAGATACACATTCCTTCACAGGGTGCTAACTTTATTCTGGTTTCAAACGCATTATTTTGTATATTTAAAAGAGAATTAAAGCTCACTCTATTAAAAATAATTAGACTAATTTTTTTAGATTATCAGCAAGATAAGCACAATACAAAGAACTGATGGTTTTAATTATTATTTTAAAAAAGACCTATGTTCAGAACTTTAACCTAAACTATTTAAACATTCTAAGATGAAGAACAGGATGGCTCATGAGTTGCATTGCTGCAAAGACAAGCCACATGCATTCATTTACAGGCATTTTCTGAAGAACTGGTGAAAAAAAAAAAAGTTCTTCCATCATTTAGCACTATTTGTTACTTCACAGTTCAGCAGAAGTAGCTCTGTGATGTCTTTTCAGATTTCACACTTTTGTTTACAGGGAAAAAAGTTTTCTTGGATGGGGATCTCATCCTAATTTTTTTTTTTTTTTTTTTTTTTTTTTGGAAATNTTTTTTTTTTTTTTTTTATGGTATGTCTAATTACCTCCAAGTGCACCTCTGGAAGTAACATCAAATCTACTTTTAAGACCCAAGGAGTTTATAGCACAAGGGCAAGTGAGAAAATAATTAAAAGGAGTAACAACAAAATAAGTCATCATCTCATTTTGAAATCGGCCAAATCTGATGAAGGCTAAAGTGATCACATACTCTCAGCTCTTGGGAATGCACATTTGCCTCTGGAGCATTCTTGTACCAAATTGGAAGAGGAGAGTAGAAACTGTTTCTGCTATCTTTGAAGCTACAGGCCCAAAACTAATAAAGATGAAAGTCTTTGTGCCCACTTCAGAAGGGATGGATGTGAAATACATCAAATATCAGAGGTATACATGAAGTCAACAGGGCTAACAGCTGTATTAAAACAAGTCCATACCATTAAAATCATTACTAGCAGGAGGAAAAAAAAAAAAACAAAACAGGTAGAAATTAAGTATGTGCCAGATTCAGGCTAGCACAGCACCAGGAATTTTTCAAACTACAACCCAAGGATGCCCTTGGATCAGAACTAACCAGTCTTGTTACAGAAAGGTCAAAAATATGCTCCAGTTCACTAGAGACTTTGAGAGACACTAAACACACTTTGAGAAGAACAAAGAATAGGGAAAAAAAAAATCTCACCGCCAGCAGCCCGAGTGACTCACACATCAGGAGAAGGGAAAGCTGGATTTCCCATTTGCTCCATGACCCAACCACGGCTTCCAGCAGCTGTGAGGGTCCCTGCAGCGCGTGGGGATCTCCGTGGGGCACGGGAGGCGAGGCCAGCGCTGGGACAGCGCTGTCCCTGCTGCTTCCCCTGCCATCCTTACGGAGCCAACCCTGGCACCAGCTGCACTCCAGGGCCATCCTGGCTTTAAGGCAGCTCCCAGCCCTTAGCAGCACCACCCATGCACACCATCAGAGAGCCACGGATACTCTGGTTTTCTTTTCACTTCAGGGAAATCTTCCTTTTCACACATTGCTTTCTAAAGCAATGCCTTTGAGTTTGCTGGCTGGAATTCACAGAACCCCTCCTTTACACAGGTATTCACTCTGGTGAGCTCAGAGTGTTTCAGCTGTTCTGGGGGCAGTTTTCCACATCACAGTCATATCATGTACTAAAAGAATGGTACTTAACTCTGAGAGAGCAGACAGAAGAACAAAGATGTATTAGGGAATTTCAGACATTTGCTGTCCTAGTAAGGTTTCCTTTAGGAGACTTCCCACAAAGACTAGAAGTTTCCACAAGGGTCTGCATTTGCACTTTGTCCAGTGTTGCTTATTACCCTCACTAGAGAGTGGTCTAGGAAAATGTTAGGCAAAAGCCCAATTAAAACAAACTAACCTTTGTAAAGTAAAAATATAATAGATTAATAAAGGGGCTTGAAGCACAGTTTCTCTCTTTATTTTGGCAATTCCTCATACACAAGTCCCTCCATTCCCCAAGACCTGGAAGACTGGGTTTTCATTCTGTCTTCTGGTACATCCTGCAGACGACAGTAAACCTACTTCATCCATTTGCAAAATCACTTGCTTTCCTTGAGACTGCTGTTAAAACTCAAGCTGATAACAAAACCGCCCTTCTTCCCAAGGAAACATACAGCATTCCCCAGCACGTACTCCTGAAGTGCTAACGCCTGGTGCACAACGGGATTACTAGGGATCAAAAGTTGGCAAATCTGGGTATCTACTCACAGCTCAGCCCAAAGTCATTCATAAAGACAATATTCTGGGTCTCACTGAGGGCATTTAGTTATAGCTGTTCTTGGTTTCAATTCTAATAATTCCCTTCACAAAACAACCTTTTTTTTTTTTGTGAGAGCTACTAAAGGAGTGCCACATAAATTTTGAGCAACATCAATACTTATCAGCAATTCTCAGTTCAATATCCCAAGGACTTGTTTAATTCCCCCTAAAGCTTTTACAGTTACTGTATGAAGAGGAAAGCAAAAGCCACTTCCTTTTGTGTTATAAATTTATCTTTAATAATATTTATTCAAATTCTGGTTACAAGCCAAAATAATTGTGTATCACTGTGAAGAGATAAGAGTTAAAATAACAATTATAAATGAAAAAAAGTAACTAATGATACTTACTGTGCCTGTCTACTCATGGAGATAAATCCTGAAAGATGATGAGAACCCCATCTCCTTTTCCAGCAGAGCATGTAATTATCTTTTCACCCAGCTCATATTACCAACCAGTCTGGGCTGGAAGACCAGTCTTATATTGCTAACATAATAAAATCTTACACCTTTACTGCAATGGAATTTATCTTAAGTCAAAGGAAAAAAAAAAAAAAAGCCTAAAACCCCCCAACCAACAACAACAAAAAAAACCAAAAACCATTTAACAACCTCCAAAGCTAAAGAAAACAGCTTTTTTATTTTTAAGTGCACTAAACAGTTCACCATTAATGTCTAGACTGTAGTACTACCTTAACATGAGAATACCAGAACTTCATTATTTCATTTCATCCTCCTTTATCACTGTCATCTATTAGTATCATTACTGGGGAGTGAAAGCAGGTAGATGTTTCCTTTTTTTTTTCTTTTTCCCTTTAAATTCAGAGTACTGTGCCACTATTAATACCTAAATGTTTAAATTAGTCATAGTCATTTGATGACACAATCTACTGGAATCCTTCTTCTCTTTCTCTCTTTTATTCCATGTACATTACAGCTGGTAACATGGATGAAATCCAGATGTTACGTAAAACAGCTGCAAATGTGTGCTTCTATTTAAGCCTCCAGTACTTTTACTCATATACAGAAAACGTTTATACACTCAATGTCTGTGAGAACAGTTCTCTGGAAAAAAAAAATTAAGTCAGCTGCGCTGCCTTGTTAACTGAAGTCAAAAAGAAGCCTCAGTCAAAGTCAGTTCTTAAAGCTGAATACCAGTTGTCTTATCGACTTGTTCATTCAGTGACAAAATATACTATTTTGTGCATCATTTATGTGCTTTCTTTCCCCTTATAAACTTACTATTCATCTCATTTTATTTTTTTATTTCCACCACACATCACTGTGCTATGTAAAAGCTGATTATCTGTTCTCTTTCAAGGTCTGGCAAAGTTTTATCTGAATCTGCAATCCTAGTTCATTAAGGCAAATGAAAGCTCTAATTTTTCTTCCATTCAGTTTATTTAACACAGAATCCTATTGTTTCTATTCACAGCACACTTTTAAAGTAAATTAAGTGAGGAAGGAAATATTGATAAATCACAACAGAAAAATCGAACAAAAAACCCTCCAATAAAACTCCAGTACTAATACATGCATAGAATAACACCACATTAAGAAAAGTTAGAGGGAAAAAAAAGGAAATAAGAGAACATTGATAAATTTTATTTTAGACTCATGTAAATAAAAAAAGTTGTGAAGTTAAATGTAGTTATCAAATATCTATGTTTGTGTGCTTGCAAATATATCAGGAACAAAAGAAGAGCTACAGAGAATCTCCATTTTTAAGGATGCATGGAGAAACATAATTTAAAAGTATAAAGAAACTTTGTTAGTCATCATGCCAAACTGTTTCTCAAGACTGGCTTCTTTAACAAAGAAAGTGGAGCAAGCAACCAGAAAATATTTTCTGCCATTTACTAGGCAGAACCCAATAAAATACCTTGGTTAAAGATATATTACTTTTCTTTATCCATGCATACACCCATACAAAAACCCCTCAATTCTAAATACCCATGTTTGAGAGGATGCCTGTGGGTATGTACTCTGGGGCACGAGAAAAGCACACAGTTCTGTCTAAATAGCTCAGGAAGGATCACCTACCTGCCTGTGGCACACTTAGCTGCCAGATAAAATTCTGAGCAAGGTATCGTGCAAGAACTCTGAACAACAAAGCAGCTAGCTGCCCAACTCTGCATCACCAATTCCCATTGCTTAATGCAGAGCAGTCCTGCAGAATTTTAGCACAAATACGCAGCACAGCCTGACACAGCTGAATAATAAAGGGGGAAGCATCAACTCAAGAGACAATAAACAAGTTTCCCTGTGTGATGCTACAGAGAAGTTCTGAATCCTCAGAATGGGTCTAAGTTTAAGGAACAAACGGTCCAAAGCTTTTCTACAAATGCAGTCGTGCAGTATCCTTCTCCTGCATGAGTGATGACCAAGATCAGACATTGCATTAAAGAAAACTTTGATGGGTCGCTATCTCCCGATTAGTGGAGACCTAAGGAAAAGAAACTCTTCCAATGAATAAAGACAGGCAATGTGTGTCACAACATAGAGAGAAGTGTACCAGCATTACCCTGACAGAGAAACAGCCGGGGCAGCAAACACCTACAACCACCACATGTTGCCATGAGGAAACATGTCCAAAAACCCACAGATGTAATATCCCTCAAGTTATTTCTTTCTTTCCTTTGTCAGAAAATTTTATCTTTTGTCAGATAATTTTACTGCTTTTTTTTTTTTTTTTGAGTTTGCAATAACAGTAGATTGCAAAGGATTTCCAATCGGAAAACCTTTTCATGGATAATGAGGATTCTCAATTTTGTCACTGCATCAGCAAAACCCATACTGCTTAGCAAGTACTGACTGACAACATGGTTGGTTATAGACAGGATTATTATTATTATTCTATTTGACACTGAAACCTAGGTGAGATTATCAAAATGGCCACCTGTTTAGTTTGTGGGGTTATGGTTTACTGACTACTGCATTCAGAAAAAAAATGTAGAAGTGTGAAAATGTAACATGATTCATAAAAGTCTGAAGTCGTGATTGTTCATCAGTTTGAACTGGGAAAAACAACTTGTAGTTTGATTTCATATTATCCTACACTTTTTGGTTCTTGGTTTTTTAGAACAAAATACTATTTTTACAAGACATAATTCAGTATCAACTGCAGTCACTCACTGACAGTAGGGTTGAAATTTTTCAGTATATTAATTTTTAATAAGAGGTCTTTTTTTTTTCACTGAATTATACTCTTTCATATCCCATTACTCATATTTTCCACTTCCATTTCCAAAAGTAGGAGTTTAAATTTCTTACTTAACAAAGAAGCTTTACTCTTTCTCCTTATTTTATTGTTTATGATTTACCTCTCCTTTCAATTCTGAAAAATATCGAAGTGAATGAGATAAAAAAAAGAAAAAAGTCAATTTGGAAAAAAAGTCCCGGCTTTCACTTATGGGAAAAAAAATAATAATTTAGGAAATGTTTTTGCTAAACACATTTTATTCTTCCTGTCCCATTAAGTGAATGAGAAAATAAGTACAAATATTTTAATCAGTAGTTAACAATTTTTTTTTTTTTTTTTAGTTTAAACGTTTCTGGTTTTTAAGGCCACAGCTTAAAAATTTAGGCTCACAATTAATTTTCTCTTTTCCACTTACATGTGCTAATTGAGTTTCATACATGGGAAGAAACCATGGAAATCACAGATATTCTCATTTAAGAACAGTAGTTAAAGAGGTTTTTTTAATTTAACCTAACTACAGACTCCAAAAGGAGACTTCTACTACCCTACTTCTTGCAGATAAACTCTATTTTCCAAAATAAGACCTCCTCCAAGTAGCTTTCCATTGTTTTAGCAGATTCATTTAAGCTACTTTCATCTCTCTTGAAAGATAAAAATCTAGTCAACAGCAGAATATAGATCAAAAAGCCTTCGCCTTCAAAGGCAAACAACTTCAAATTATGGTTCATAAAACAATAACACTCCAAGTTTATTCACTGTGTCTTTGTTTCAGAAAGGTGGTTTTAGATATTCTTCCTACCAGTTCACCTTTTTTTCTACTACATAACTATGCTGGTGACTGGTAAGCCTAAAAATGCAGTGAAACCAAACTATTTCTGGGACTTGGAAACATCAGGATGGAGGATTACTACACACATGCAAGTGTAATTGTAGTAGTTGCACTTTAATATTTCTTAATTTAAATTAGCCTTCTCGAGGTGCTTCTGCAGCCACCAAGAAGGCGCTGGGAGTGCTTTTTGAACAGATACAAAGACGAAACATTCCCATACCAGGTGCCTCCCTCCACAAGGACATGTGTGCAGCTAGGAAGCAGGCAAGCTAAACAAACTATTTTTGCAGCTTATTCTTGCAGCTGTCTTCATTCTCTTAATACAGCTGTGCAAGCCATGAAAACTCTACGTCATAATTAACTGCTATGTTTTCTCTTCATCTCCTCTATAAAAGGCATATAATCAGTCACTTTTATGCTGAAGCTTGTAATATACATCAGTAGAATTACTGCTATAGTATTTAAACAAAACCTAACAAGTGCTATTTAGTCAGAATCATAGTGGCATTTACAGTGTTAACTAATGCCTGCTGCTAGCGACAAATTACTCTCAGTAAATACTTTATAAAGCAAATGTCATTTCTCTTTTGGCTGTATTGCTATCAGATAATGAGATTGCTTGTGCTTTTGAGGGTTTGTTTTTTGTTTATTATTTAAAGAACTCCCAGAGGAAAAATTCCTAAAATTTCAGGATTAATTATAGGATACTTACATCCTGTACTGCTTTGGTGCTGTTCCTATGCTCTAACAAGGGTAATTTGGCAGGATTGTAACATCTTGCTGTTACCTAATTGTCTCTGTCAGACTATAGGTAAAAATTCATAGTTTTTGATAGCTGTATTATATAAATACATTTTTTTTAAAGTCTGTTTAAAATATCTGAGAGCTTTTCCAGTCTAAATATTTATTCTCACTACTACTTTTGAGGTCTCCAATTTCTGTAGTCACTCACTACTTTCACCAAGTTCTCACTGATGCACAGTCAGCTTCTGCCACCTCCCTGGAGATTACTCTCAGACTAACACATTCTTCATAATGATTAAATCCAGTGGGATGCGCTCCTCAGGAATATCAGACAGTCTGAATTTGCATCATCTTCAAAGAAAAAAGGTCTTCAGAGTTAAACTACTTTTTCAGCCTACATCTACCCAAAGCCCAGCGTAAGAACAACAAAATTAAATAGCTCTGTGTTCGCAAGGCTACAAATGGCAAGAGCCAACCTTTGTCTCACACGATCCAAGTTGCAGTCAGGAACATTATTATGAGCACACTTGCCATCTGTACTCAAATGTTAATGGCGCAACTGGATTGACTGTATATGGACAGAAACGGTCTCAGAAAGATTTGGATTACAAAACAGATAAAATATAACAGATGTGCCCATCAGCAGGCAGGCTGGCATTCACTCCGCAGCAGCTGAAGCTTCCAAGAGTAAGCATACTGGAGTAATTCATCTCTTTCAAGCTTTCAAGTCACAAAAAGCACAAGTTCCAAAGTACCCTAAATATATACGAGGGGGAAAAAAAAAAAAAAAAAGAGGAAAAAATTCGACTTGTTTGTTGAACCATGATTACGAACATGCAGCTCCCTGGTGAGTTGTGCAGAGCAGTTCCCTGCCCACAAGGACTCTGGGCACATCAGAAATGGGGTAAAACGAGCAAACACCGTGGTACAAACCTGCCACTGGCACTCTGGCACTGCCCACTTGGCCCAAGTGGGTTTAAGCACTGCAAGGCCCCCAGCCCCCAGTCCAGCCCCGCCGAGCAGCAGACTGGAGAGCAAAGCAGAGCATTTGGAAGAGTTCTTCCCCACGGGGAGGGCGCTGCCTAGAGCTTGCTAAGAGAGGCACAAATTGCACCACTACGCAGCCAACTCTGGGCTTCTGCCTCAACTGAAGGTCAGAATCACACACTTCTAGCAGCATCAAAGGGCCACCTTCCTCATGGGAAACTGGAGATGCTTGAAAATCCTGGGAAAATCTCTTCGGGCTAGGAACTGAGCAGTTTCATAAATCCCATGCAAGGTTCTTAAGGGAAAGGGAAGGGAACAGCCACCATTTCTTCTTGTAATCTTGTTGCTAAATTACCAAAGCCAGTGACAGATTTACACCAAAATTTTTTTGACAGTATGTTCAGATGGTGTTCCACTTTCAAAGACCATAATTTATTGTATATGTCACTGTGTTCAAGGGGGGCAAAAGATTTAAAAATCCATCTTTTAATATTTGCCAAGCTTCTACCAGAGTGGCAGGAACATCTGACAGTTTTATCCTACTTTACTACTTTTGGAAAAAAAGAAATGCAACACACAGAAATACCGTTTCCAAATCAAAAGACAGAATTTTGGATGAATCCCAATTTCTTCCACTCTAGTGATCTGAAAATGACATAATGACCTGATGAAGTCAACTGCCAAATACTTCTGAGGCAGACTTCAGGAGCTCCAGATGGCATTATTCAGAAGTTCTTATAGCCCTCATCTTCCTGGCTGGATCAACAGCATTAAAAAAATTGTTATTTTCCATATGAAATCCTACTTCTGACCACAGTAATATTTCCACAACAAAAGGGATATATGCTTAGAGATGACATAAGGCAGATTGGATTTTATATAATATCTCCAGCCTTCATATAAAATTAATACATCATTAGATGGCATTATTAGTTAGCATTAAACTTAATATTGTATCTGTATTAAATTTATAAACAAGTACACAATTGAAAATCAGATGTTGCAGATTATATGCATTCCAATCTTGTCTTGCCAGTTCTAGCTCTGGAAACTTCAAGTTCTCAGATTATTTAGATTAATGCCAGCGTTGCTTCTAGTTTTATATAGCATTTTATTATATCTCTAAAAAGGATTCTCCAAAGGTTATCAGAAGTAATGTTTGGAAAGGACTTGAACATCAGAATCTGAAGTCAGAATACAAATACTGCAGAAATTGGCATTAAAAGCAGCACAGGTCTCAGTTTTCAACAGATCAGGGCATAACCAAACTGGTGTTAATATCTTATGTAAAGGAGGCACTTTCAAAGATTTTCTTCTCTCTTCTCAATACCAAATGAAATAACAGCATAATTCACTTTGCTGGAGCGAAACTGGGCTGGAAAAATGAATGTGAGGTAAAAAAGCTTCAGCACTTGATTTTATGTGGTTTTCCTGTGAAGTCTGGTTATTTACTTAGAAAAAAAGTTAAAGACTAAGAGCTAATAATGCTGTTGGCTACAACTACTCCACCCCAAGGACTGATGTCCTGCTGGACATTATCTTTGTGAATCAATACATAAATATACAGAATAAGAATGAAAGTGATTTCCAAAAGAAATGAATTAGCAGTTATTTTTAAATGAACCTGTTATGCAAAAAGAAAGGGTAATGACAATACCCTGGCTGTGAAATAGTTCACCTTCTACTCCTCTCTGTCTTCCCCCTTCATCTTAAGTTTGACCTTCCACCAATTCTACTCTCATTGCTACAAAATCTGCTGATCTTATTTCAACATTCCTAACTCTTCTTTGCTCAGATCTCAAGCGGCCATTTGTGAAAGAAAGCAGATCGACAGTAAAGATGAGAATTAGTAAGCTAGCTGAACAACATGAAAACATCTTCTAGCATATGGTCTCTAGCAGGAGGCTGCACGTGAGCACAACTGCCACTTCCCAGAGGGACCAGTGGGACACGGGGCAGATTGAGCTTCCCTCAGCAGCCCGACAGCAGAACCCCCTCAGAAGAAAATCAGAGGTGTAACTACTCCGCTACAGGGTAACGACAACAAGGAGACCAAAACACAACAGACAGCACTTTGACCAAAAATACTCCTGGAAATATTTCACCTATTTATGTGAAATATCCAACAGCGCCTTTGAAAGGTACTGAAGTAAATTAATATTGAAGGCATGTAGCAGCTGGGGAAGTCTGGTATTTAGTAAGGGATCCTCATTTGCAGGTCCTGTTTCTCTGAAGTCAGCATAAGCAGAAAGTAGTGCAGGTTTTTTGTTCTTTGAAGATTATTCTATGCTCTTAATTTTAATCATTCTGAAATAAGAAAACACTTTTGCAATGCTTTGGTATGTTAATGGTGACCTTAACAAGGTATTTATGTGAACTGTAAATTTACAAAATCCTTCAAAACAAACAAACAAAAACGCACATCAATGAGACATATTTCTCCTTGTGAAACAGCTTATTATTTACAATCTCGGTTTTGAAAACACTTATTCATGTGCCCAATGTTAGACTGCAGCTAGTACCACAAAGGTCAGTGAAATCATGCAAGTAAACTTAGATCTTCACAAAAAGCAAGCACATAAATGAATAAAATGGTTTTAATGGAATTTTTTGTTTTGACAGAGTTTACGCAGAAGCCTTATTTTTTATTTTTAGATGACATTTATAAGAGTGCCTTAGGTCAGAAGTGGTTTTCCCGAAGACTAATAACCGGCAAACTACAGAAAATGACAGGTGAATATTTGGGGGGATTGGGAGGGATATTCTGTTATTTGTTTGGGGTTTATTTCTTGTTTGTTTCTAAATTTAGAGACAGCCATGTGGTCCCTCAAGAAACAGTGCTGAAATTACTGTTGCTGGTCTATTAGTGATTTTTTTTTAAGCAGACCAGGGCAGGCAAGGGCAGCCACTGATACGGAGGTGGCTCTGCAAGGAAGGTCCTGGGTGTTGTGGTGGGTGGCAAAAATGAACAAGTGAGCATCCTTGCACCAAGGGCTAAACACCCACCTGGCTGCCCATGAGGGTGGGACTGTTCAAAGTGCCTTGTGTTTGCAGCAAAGGATGCAGGAGGGAAGGCTGAAGGACCTGGGACTGTTAATCTTGGAGAAAAGAAGGCAAAGGATGCACCTCACAGCAGTCTTCCACAATCTAAACGAGGGTCATAGAGGTGTAACTCGGGGCACAAGTAACAGGACAAAAGCCAGTGGTGGCCATCTGCAGGGAGACAAGTCTGGCTGGACATGGGAATGATGAGGGCTCACAGAAAGCTGTCAAGTATTGGGACAGGTACCCACAAAGGCTGTGAATCTTCATCCTTGGAAAATTCAGCTGCATAAGGCCCTGAGCTACCTCATCCAACTCTCCCTTTCTGCAAGAAGGAGGCTGGACAAGGTGACCTGCAGAGTTCCCCAGCTAAGACTTGAGAATAACTGGCATGGAACAGCTTCGTTATACTTCAGTGAAGCTGGAACACAGTCATATTGCAAGACCAAAGACTACAAATGAACTCGTTAAATCTAGTACACAGTGATTTCTTTCAACTACCCTTATCAGCAAAATAAAGTTGTAATTGCTGCATATAAACAGAAAACATATGCCTATATATTCACCCCTGACTACTACGTATTATGTACTAATGTAGATTAGCAACTATCAAGTGCAATTTCCTTCCAGGAACATAGGTTCCAACGTCTCACTCTACAGTATTACATGCTCATGAGAGAAATTTTAAGTCTTTAATAGAACTGTAGTTATCATAAAACCTCTTGTCCAGTTTTGGACAAAGAATATGCACAACTTTATTTGGGAAAAAGAAATAATAACTAAAAAAAACCCAAAAAGTAAACAAATAATTTAGGACCACTTTCTTTCAAAAATTCAAATTACCTCTAAAACGTGCCAAAACCACATCCTTTAAGTATGCAACACTTTCTCTGAAAATTATAGATTTACTGCAAGTTGCAATAAATAAATCTTCCTTGCACCAGCAATGTCCTACAGCATGCTGCTTAAAATTTAAAAAGACACATTCATGAAATTTTTATAGTCAGGACAAGGAGGAAAAGTCCACATCATATGGAATTCATAAATGAATGTGCTTTAGAAATGTTTCAGTGAAACAAAGGGACAAATGAAACAAATTGGTTCCACCAGTCAAAAGACTCGTACCTACACACCTCTACTAAAACATTCCCTAAGTACTGGTTGTCTAAATGGGGATACAGTAAGACTTCAGAAGATATAAATATCCCTCACTTAGCCTTACCTGCTACTGGTCCAACTCCACCCAAAAGAACAAATATGTGACTTATGTTATTTTTAACAATAATTTAACCAATAAGTGTTTTTATAATTGTCAAACAATAACTATTTTTAACAATAAGTTTACAAATTAACAATAAGCATAATGTGATCTCATTATCTTTTTTCCTTTAGTTTTAAGCTAATGTATTTTTGTACTCACTCAACACATGGCTTTTGCATTTAACTGAGCCTAAGTACAAAAAGTGGATAATTTTTCTGCATCTAAAAGCATATGAGAGGAGACAGAACAGCTCTATTTCTCTCTGTTTCCTCATTAGGCATGCCACTTCCTGAGCTGAAATGACAAAGGGGGGAATCTTAATTTCCATAAACTGTCATCATTCTATACTCAATTTTTTGTTGAGAATTTCAAAAGTGACTTTACAGGGAAGATAATATCTTATTTCATATGGCCTCTAGCAATGACCAAAATGCCTGTGCAATTTAGTAGATTCTAAGAGAAACATCTACAAAACTCAACTGTTCAAGCAGTGTCTTGAACTTACCTTCTCAGTCTCATTCCATTTATCTGATTTCCTCCAATCACTGATACAGTATATAATTTTACACCTACCACCACCAACATTTACTGCCAGCAATTGTTGCAACATGATAAGTTGTAAAGTAATTTTACACTGCCACCAACTTTATGACTCTCTGAGCAATGTTAGGAAAGATAATAAATAATTGATCATGAGACTTATCAAAGGCACTGAAAATACATAGAACTGGGTTGGAGAAAGATGAAAATTGCTTTAATAATATAGAGCAACAAAGATTCTCTTTGCTAATTCAGAGGACCTGATGCTGATGGTGGCTGGGAAGTCCTTGAGACTGGCCATACTAAATTAAATCCTGTGCAAGACCAACGAGAAATTCCATCACTCCTTGGACTCACCTCTTTTCCTACACAATGACCAGTTAGCTGGCAGTAAAGCAGATTTATAGAATAAAAACAAACTGCTATTATTTCTTCCTGACTCTTGTTTTCTTCTGATTATCTTCTGAGAGCTTTGTAATAGAACCAAAGATAATTTATAGCCAAATTTAAATGAAGTGAATAACAAGCAACTGCAAAGTATTAGATTTCTTTACAGGGTAACACTCCAAAGAGTAGACAAAACACGCTGGCCTAGGGAGGCAACAATAGTAAATTACGCTTCATTAAACACATGAAGGCTTTAATTCTGTTAAAAAAGCTTTTTTTAATTTTCTGCTTCCTTGAAATTAAAATAGTCATAAAAAAGGAAAAGTGAGGTAAATTTAAAGGATTCTAGCAGGAAAGCATCTGTTGTCCCACAGACATTCACTGCATTCATACCCTATATTGAAAGGGATGAGAAAAGAGATGGAAGTGCCAAGTTTGCAGCACTGCAAACTATAGAGCTCTTCAAAGTGGCCTTCAGTGGGATGGGCAAAGGAGGTTAATGACTCTTCCTCTGAGCATGCTTCCCCAAAACTCAGCCTGTATTCATTGCTCCTGGCATCAGAACAGCAAGGAAAAAAAAAACAAAAGCATTTCCAGCAAATTTTATGCTATGAATGACCGAAGAAATGAACCTGCCAACACATCCATATGGTAGTCTACAAAAAATTCACATCCTCCATTTTCAATGCATGCGTATCCAAACATCGGAATTTGCAAAATCACTGCTCTAGTGCTTCAGTCATTCTCACTCAAGGTAAACATGAAGTTTCAAGGACATTGACTCTTGCACTCACCCTTTGCAGCATCACCATTTGTTATTCCACAAGTCAGATTTGTTACATTAATATACATTTTCACTAGCCTCACATTCCTTACCAATGAGCCACAAAAAAAAAAGGCATTTATATCTTCATGTGCAACCAGATTGACAGATAAGACTAGAGAAAAAGAAAAGTGCACACAGAGAAGAAAAAAAAAGGCAAGAAAACAACACAATAACACAAACGCAGAGTGCTTTTTTTTTTTCCTCTTAAGCACCACAGTAGGTCAGTCACTTGTAAACTAGAAGTGAAACAAATTTTGCAGAGCAGTGCCAGGCACAGGAACACCCACAGGAACACCAAACTTGCAGCAAAGAGCAAGGTTTGTGTCCTTCAAGTATTTCCAATTCTTTAGGATAAGACTGGCATATAAAATGGACAGGCTTCTGTCATAGCACAAGGTTCACAGAAAAAGGTGAGTGAGGAGAGGTCCAATCACTGAGCAACTGCAGGCAGTAGGCTTGAAAAACAAAAGAACACAATTCTTTACAAAAGAGCAAGGCTAACCTGGAAACATCTTTACAATAGAGTGCTGTGGGCACTGAAAATATACACAGAGTGAAGCAGACTGAAAGCTGGACATGTTACCAGAATAGAAGCTCTCCATGCACAGAAACTGCCTGTGATTCATGGGCTACAGCCTGGGAAAGAATTCATACATTGTTTCTGCTTATTTTTCCTTCATATTTACCAATTTACCTTTAGCCACTTCTCAGACAGGGCATATACAGACCTCTGAACATGACTGTGCTCATGTTTTTTAAAAAAGGAAGTTATGCACTTATTTGCAGAGTTTTCTTTAGATTTCTTCCAATGTAAATATTTCTATAATTAAAAAAAAAAAATCCTGTGTGACAGACTAAAGTAATGGATAAGAATGGTATTGATTTCTACACTGATAATTACTTTAGATCACATTTTATTTAAAGACTATCTTGTCATTATTCTGTAAAATTTGTCCCAATAACATGGGAAGAATCAGAAAAATAAAAATTACTGGGTTGATAAACAATGCATCACTCTTAGACAAAGTGATTTAACCGTGTTGCAGTTCCCCCAAGGCACACAAAACAATCTAGTCCAGAATTACCAAAGTATCTTATTTGCCCAACCTGTGCACTATTTTTTTCTTTAAACCCAACTATAATATAGGAGGTAAGTTTGTGTTAGAAGAAACTCCACAATCGTCTTGTTTCAACCTCTCTGCCATGGGCAAGACACCTTCAACTAGACCAGGTGGCTCAGAGCCCCACCCAGCCTGGCCTTGTAGCTGGCAGCCCCAGCTACTCTGAGGAACCTGTTTCAGAGTCTCAGCATTCACAGAAAAGAATTTATTCCTTCTATCTAATTGTTTCAGAGCCTCAACATTCACAGAAAAGAATTTATTCCTTATATCTAATCTAAACTTACTCCCAGTTTAAAGCCATTCCCCCATGCCCTATCACTCCAAGTCCCTCTCCAGCTTCCTGCTAGGCTCCCTTCAGGCGCTGAGAGGCTGCAATAAGTGATGCATTCTGGACCCTTCTCTTCTCCAGGCTGAGCAGCCCCTGCTCTCAGTCTGCCTCCACTGAGGAGACATGCTCCAGTCCTCTGATAATCTTGGTGATCCCCTCTGATCATCTTGGTGATCCTTTGGACTCACTGACAGATCCATGTCCTTCCTGTGCTGAGGACTCCAGAGCTGGATGCACTACTCCAGGTGGGAAGGGAATGATAAACGCAGTAAAGTAACCTAACTATTTACAACACAACAAAATACTGTGTTGATGTCAATAATAAAGCAAGAAATTGTGAGGCTCTGTAGCTTAGCCTACCAAACCTGTATAACCAGACACTCTTCAAGACTCCAAAAGAGTATTTTGAAAGAAATATCTTCCAATATATTCTAACACAAACATTGCATGTTTTAGTAGCTGAGGGGGGCTCATTCATCCCTCAAACTTGGATGAATACTTCTAATAGTAGGAAACCATGGTAAAAAATGAGAGTCAGGACCACTTCTTCTTCCAGACTTCTCCCTTTTGGGAAGAAATAAGGTACCTTGCATATAAGGCTGCCTCATATTCCAAAGCAGGCTATTGCTGAATTTTATATAGGATGTGATTCTTAGTAGGTCAAGGAACTAGGTTTTTTTCTCGAGTGAGAAAGGAGATCAGGAAGAGTAAAGAAAAAATTGTTTGGTCCTATTTTTACCCAGGCAGGCCAGACATTGTGCCTGTTCCTTTTCAGCTTGATGAAGATAACTAGCTACATATTTTTTGCTGCCTATGATGAAAAAAAACCCACATTACTTAACCACAGAAACACAATCAGTGTTGACAAGATATTGAGACACAATTTACAAATAAAATGCAATACACATGACTGGCTTTCTTCACTGACATTTAGCTGCCATATATGAAAAGGGCCTAAAAACCAACCAGAAAAATTGTAGGCTAAGAAACATCTGTTTAAAGAACCACTTTATTTATAGCCTATTAATTTTAGGCAGATGTCCCCAAAACAATATTTATAGTATTTATAACCAAGAGTTGTTTAAAATAAATTATTTGATTCAAAGCTTATTAAAAATAAATCCAACAGGCTTGCAATCTCCGCAGTTTTATTACTGCGGCACCAAGAATTGATAGCAGTGTGAGGAATGCAGGTGTTGAAGAAGAGTGCAGATGGAAATACAGCCCTTCAGAGAGTTTGCCTCAAATCTATTTCAAGCTTTGAAGATAAGAGTATTTCAATTCTCCTACAAATGGGAGAAGGGGGACAACAAACAATCTTAACTCTTCTCCTTCAACAAATGTTTGACTAATAGGGGTAGTGGTCTCCTGTGCAAACAATATTTGAGCCAGGGTTCAAAGTATTCTCAGGAATACACGGGCTCCTTTTATAAATTCCAGACTAGGTCTACCCTATAGTTAAGCACACAAGAGCCCTGTATTAACTTCTCAGAAGGGCAAAGTAGTACATGCAGAAAAATCCTGGTCCTGAGATTCCTGGATAACGCTGCACAGGGCAGAAAAAAGCCTTTGTAACTCTACTGTAGTACTCCATAGATTCACAGCACTTTAAAACAAAACAAAGACCCCCCAAAACTCTTCTGCCATCCAATTGCACTTAACTCTGCCAACACTCATGGGGTGTTGTGCTTTCTCAGTTTTAATTTTCTCCTTAAAAGGAGATTTTGCCTCAAAGAACACTATCTCCACATCCCCAAGAAGTCACAGAAACCAGAGCAAAATGTTATTTTGGATGTTAATCTATTATTCTACTTTCTAATTTAAACCGTTAGAAGAAGCACCAAGTTCAGATTTGGTTTACATGCATCGGATGCTATTTAACATAAACATCTTCCTTACACCCAGTAAGCATTGCCATGTTATTTTCAAATGTACCAGGCCTGTGCACACTGACCACAAACAGCCATTCTTAGCCTAAAGTACTGAAGTCCTTCTTTCCTACAGAAACGTAGCAATGACTGCATTCCCACACTCTCTTCAAAACAGCAAGCTCGCCCATCTCAGATACTCCTAATTAGAGGACGAAACGAAGCTGCTGTCTAAATTTAACAAGGAAGGCCATAGCTGGGGATCATAATTCTGGTCTCAAAGGCATCCCAGCCATTTCCACTGCCTCTAACCAGAACCCACAGCTCTCACATCCTCCAGCTAAGTCAGTAACACAGTTTTAAAAGCTCGGTCTCCTCTGTCTGCAAGGCACCATTCCTGCAGAAAAACTGGTTCTCTTCAGCAAGCAATAGAAAGACAAGTTACTAGACCTCTTATCTGCAATTTTACTCATCATCCCTGATAATCTGTAAAATCCCGAGAGAATCCCTACAGAAGGAATTCTCAAGAAGCATGATTTGTTCTACCCACCACATACACATATATAATTCAGAAAACATTGAATGGCAAGCATTGTGTCTCTATCCTCACCACCCTTTATCCTCAGATACAGCAAAATACTGGTAGAACTTATAAAAAAAAAAAGAAAGCACAAAAAAACCTTATTAGTGGCAATCCCTTCATTTTACTTTAGATGATTTGCAACCTAACTGAAAGGCAGAATTTCTCAGAAGTATTTCTTAGTGAATATATGCTAAAACAATGAGCTTATGCCCCATCACTAGTTTGTGATATACAGCTGATAAGAATAGTGTATCTTAACTACCAGTGTATCACTCATCACGTATCAGACAAGGTATTATGTAAAAATAAAAAAAGAATTTATATCACAGAGCTTTCCAAAATAAGAAAGAAAGAGCATATCTGCAAAATATTTAGGTCTGAACAAAAAACAAATATGCTTGAAAAAGTCTGACTGCTTGAGTCAGGCAGGGCACTAGAAACATGGTTGGTACAGACAAATCAAAGAACAGAAACACAGTCTCACCAGAAGATTTAGAGTTGGATTATTTTGAAGTATGTACCATCAAGAAGTCCTCAATTCACTGCCTTTTAAACTGCTTGTTTCCACACCATCTTCTTGATCTGCTTATAGTCCAGAATCATTTTGTTATCAGTCACACAGTTTATCAGTATTTATCAATATTTATTTTATATACATTTGAAGAAGTGCTCCTCAAAAAAAGCAGTTTTGCAAGAGAAGGGTGTATTATTCATTTGCATTAAAAAAGTTAGTAATTAGAATCACAAATATGTTGAGAGTAAAACTTTTCCTTCCACTTTTTTGTTGAAAAGTCTTACTTGTATTTTTCAATTTTTTTTTTAATTTTACATACTCTAAAATAGAAAGAGACATTGACAACAACCTAGGTTTTGCCCAAACTGCTGCACAACCACAATACACTTCTAAATGGAAAAGGTAAGAAGCAAGGTAAATTTCTTAAGCTGACTTGCATTATAATTAAACATGGTGAACAGTTGTGAGAAAAATATTGGAAAGACAGATTGATTTGCAGTTTATTAAAGCCCAAGAGGAGGACAAAGGTTGTTCTTTGAAGTTTGAGGGAGGCAGGTATCATTTCAACATTGACTTCAGTAACTCCTGCTTTGCAATTAGAAGTCGTATTTCTTACAAGTCGGTCTCAGCATATCTAAGCATTTTACTGATAAAAGTTAGAATAACCCGAAATCATTCAAATTAAATCTGAATGGTCCACTGAACCCTTAATGATGTCTGATCCCTGCCTTTTCTAGATTGTGGATGTACTTCCAAAAGACTGTCCAAAAGACTGTCTTCAAATTAGCCTGAGAAGCTTCTTAAGTCTCAAAGAGATTCAGAACAAGACACGAGCAATCAGCAAACAGATCCAACATACAACCAGGAAAAACTGGAGTGAGCAAACCTACTTGAAGCTGTTATAAAACACATTCAACTATGTCATGAATATTGAACAGTACGGTTTTTATGGTTTTAAATAATTATTTCACTAACTGTTCCCCTGCAACACCTTTATAATTATTAATTAGTATTACCAGAATCTGAACATCTGGTATAAGTATTTAAAATGGTTTTGGATGCAAATGTTGGGAATCCTTACGCTGATTTTGCTGACTACTATGGCAGATAGCCACCAAACCCTCCTAGTTAGTCACAATTGTCTTGGCATTAGTTATTAACCAGCTTGGGTAGAATACTTCACACTTCAGAAATAGAGAACCATTAATTTGTAGATGGATTTTTAATCCATTCTTGTGCTTGTATATGTAATATAAGCAATATGCTAAACACAGTTTTAAAAATTTTTATCGACCATTTAACAGCTCATGAGACTAAAAAGCACGTAACTAAATTAATCCAACATATGTGTTTTACTACTTAGTAATGCTACAAGATAGCATCCAAGAAACTCCTGTTTGAACGTTCTTGGAGAGGCATTTAAAGGAAGCATTGCTCAAAAGAGGAAAATACTGTTATTCCCCGCACATATTTGGGTGCCGACATAATAAACACTAGAGAATATATTCCAAATGGCAAGGAACTCAACTATTCC
>VWZN01019493.1:76226-87141 GCA_013396955.1 Regulus satrapa | reverse complement strand
AAAGTATGAAAACGTGAAAAGAAAGTTAAAAGGAAAAAAAAAAAATAATGGGCAATGTCATACCTAAAAGTTTGGCATGTGGTCTGATTTCCAAATAAATCTGAAAACCTGTATTAGGCTCCTGGAAAGAAAAACTTGATTTAAAGAACAATAAACCCCACACTCATCCCAGCTCAAAATAGTATGATTTGAAAAAACAAGGTTCATAAGAAGACTTAAAGCAGACACAAGAAGAAAAAAAACACCATGGTGGAGGAAGAAGTGCTTGTTGGGAGTTTTGCTTTGGAAGAAGCCGCTCTTCTTTCAAAGACATCAGTGCTCCACTCAGAGCTGATCTACTCAGAGCTGCAAGTCAAAATCTCTTCCTGAAGGTCGTAAGGTGTTTAAACATCAGGACTCTTTAAGTCATATTTTAACTCTACTCAGTCAGAGATGTGCTCAAATCTATGTACTCCTGGAGGGATCCTGAAATTCCATGCTACAGCTTTTCTCCAGGAAAATCAGACACAACGGTCTGATAAAGGAAAAGTCCTGTATCTGTCTCATCGTGTGCGAGGCTTGAGGAAAGAGCAGCAGATTTCTTTACTGCAAGAAAGAGGCACTGCCATTGTAGTATTCTCAGAGCATATGTATGTAAACGTGAATCAAGTACAGACTAATACTCAATTAAAAGCCATCTGGGAAGCTCAGCAGAAAAGTCATCTGCATTTGGAGACAACTCATATGAAGAAAAAGCATCACCTCAGCTTGTCAGAAGCAGAGTATTTCTGGGTATACTCAGGAGCCAAGCTTTTTTTGGGTAGTCAGCAACTACTAGTAAGAGTATCAGGACATATTAGCTATCTTCTACTTTCCTATCTCACCAGTAAAGATAGAACAGTCATTCTGTGATGGTATATATGATATGCACAAATGAAAATAATTACCTAGGCCAGAACTGCAGGATAAAAACCCTGGAAAACCTTGAGATTGAAGTAAACTTTCAGGCCAAGGTCAAATGCCTTAAACTGCAACAAAAACTTACCTTTCCTTATGCCTATTCTGTGAGCTGCACACCCTTTAACAACAGAAGACAAATAAAATGCCTCCATCAATTGCTTCAACTTTGAGTTAAGTCAGCTCCAAAATATTCTTCTATTTCATTGCAATTTTAATAAATTCATAACCTTAGCCCTGAACTTGAGCAGTAACTGAGGATACTATTACAAATATAAAATCTGCAATAAAATCAACTTTCGCTGAGTCTAACTTAGTGATACCACAGCGTCACATTCCCTGCCTCGTCAGTTTAAAAACAGGACTTCAATTTTCCTGTCCAAAACCTTTAAAATCCTGTTTCCATACCATTTTTCTGCATCCCATTAAAAACCCCACACATAGCAACAAAAAGCCCACCCACACCACAAAACCCCAAACATTCCCACTATCTGGTGGGAATGCAAACGAGATTGACTCTAAACAGACTAAACTGAAAGGAGTTGTGAAAGCAAAGGATGCAACAGCTCCACAGTTTTGACCTTTAGAAGGACCCAGCTTTTCAGCAAACATTAATTCCTTTGTATTGGAGGTGAAATGGCAAATATTTCCTGTTATTAAGGAAGGTTTTGGATTATCTTCTCCTCACTCAATACAAGTCTTCTGAAAACTAACCACAATGACAATGAAAAGACTGTTAAGGCTATCCTGAAGCTGTACTTAAAAGCAGATCACGTTGCTATCGGGAAGAACAATAACACCGCATACATGGCCATCACAAAAATTGCATTAAGCTTTTTTGATGGTGCAAACAATTTCAGGGCTCTGACAGCTAGGAATTATTCCTCTCCTAATTTCAGATATAAAACCAACAACCATGGAACATAAAAACTAATGACTTGCTGCTTTAAAGGTGAAGAGAGCTGAAAATAAAGCCTAAACTTTAACCCTTTGGTGCCATCACAACCACAGCTCTCAGAAATATCCTGGGCTTACAAATAACCTTCCTATCAGCTTAGTTTGGAAAGAGCTACCAGAATTTTTAACAAGGCTTTGAATCACAGAAAGGTTTTGTCTTTGGAACTTTTCATTTACGATTCCACAACTGCAGAGTTTTGCTCCTCTATTCCCTCCATGCCATGTTTTTAGCTTCAGTATTAATACAGGATGCCATCAGGTTCATTATCATTCAAAACAAGAGGTAGCCTCTAAGTAACCAAAGAAATTTGTGCATAGTTTGGAGCAAAAACTGATGTTACATGCACAGAGCCCATTAAAAAAGCAAGATAAGATGCAAAACAACATCTTCAGTTTAAACTTGATCATCTTAATGCAAAACTAGCTCTCTAGTTTAATATGAAATCTGATACTTTACATAGGTGGTCATGTTCAAATTACTATTTTGTAGCAATATTTGAGCAAGTAACACACAACGGGTTATCTCAAAACACTTTGTTTTATCATACCTTTAGAGTTTAATTATCACTAATCACTGGAGCAGAAGAAATAGATCTGAATCCACAGACACTCCACACTTTGACCCCGATCTAGCAATGCACCCAAGCAGCAGCTGCTCTTTCAGCAGTCCCTCTGAAGAGTTTCCTGATCAGGATCAAAGTACTCACATGGTATCTAACATTAGAGAATCAGCTCCTGTCTAGTAATTCACACGCGTGATTCGCACCTAAAACACGGATCAGCTCTGTGATACTGAGTATGGCTAGCTGAGGAACAAGTTTAATGTGCAATCACAGGAAAGAGAGGTCAATGAGATCTTTGAGAAGTCACCTAGGTCATGCATTCAGCAATGACATCACAAACCAACATCAACTACAAAATCACACAGAGGAGAAAATAACCCGTACCATTGGATGACACCAATAACAACCATAGATAGCTAGAAATGGGAAAAACAGCACAAAAGGTAATTAAAGTAATATAAGGAAGCAGGAAAAATAAAAACTAAAGAAAAAAGGAAAATAAAAAGATGGTGTCCTGGTTTCTAGAGTAATACTTCATAGAAGACATAGTTTAGTCCAACATCAAAAGGCAGCTTTAACTCAAAAATTTGTGGATTAGTTATTTGTAACTCCAACTAATTGCACATGGCATGCCCTGTGAATCGAGAGATAATTAAACACATTAAGTGACAACAATTGAATTCTAAGAATACATTTGATCCCCGTGAGGCCCAATTTTCTCTGTTTTAATCCTGCTCACTTATTTCCACTTAAATAATAGCTTTGCTTGCCTCTGGCTGAGCAAAGTTCAGGATTACACCACTAATTAACTAGTGCCACTGGGATTTCTAGGCCTACACAAAGTAACGAAGACTTAAGTTGAGCAAGTGCCCTAGAAATGCTGCTATGCCACTGATTTTTACTTCTTTGGAACAGGAGTTACTTTCTTGGTTCATCTGTGGTAGAGATACATATTTTCAAAGATTACCTAACACTGGTTACAGCAAGAACATGACCTTGGAGAGAAAGCTCCCTATATTATAAAAGCATCTGCAAGGTAATTTTAATTGCCTAAATTCCCACTTGTATAAGCAAAGATTCTAAAAACTTATACAGAGCTCCCTTGCAAATTTTTAAGCCAAATTCCTTATGGATGTGTTCATTGACTGCAAATTCGGACCTCTGGTGAACTTCACTGCACCAATTCTGCCTTTGCAGAATGCTATGACCAAAGGCAGCCCGAGTGAAAGGAACCTGACTATTATATGCAGTTCATATCTTCTGAGTATAAAAAAAGCCAAGCTTTCCAAAGACTTTATCTTGATTTGAAATGGAATATTTAAGCCTAAAAGCACTACAGTTGAAAACACATTCTTAGCACTCATGACACATTCAGTTATTTCAATGTTCGGCTTGTTGTCATTTTATTTTAACCTAAT
Organism: Regulus satrapa; assembly: GCA_013396955.1. NCBI lineage: Eukaryota > Metazoa > Chordata > Aves > Passeriformes > Regulidae > Regulus > Regulus satrapa. The sequence continues at coordinate 83,267 of VWZN01019493.1, read as the reverse complement.
TAAACAATCAGGGAATAATTTTTAAAAAAAAAAAAATTAAAAAAAAATTCTGTGGCAACTCTCACATCTCACTGCACACAGATGCATGTGGTACAATGCATCTTTGGGAAACTAAGTGGAAATTTTTGAACCTACCTCCTCTTAGTATTCAACAAGTGATTATTCTTCTTCCTGTAGACATTCTTCTTTTCCAGAAACTATTAAAGGGTTTTTTCTGATTAATCTGAAGATAGCGAGTAACCACGTTTAAGAAAATATTTTAAAACATTTTAGTATAAAAGCTAGAGTGGAGTACTGTGTGGATCATGACATAAGAACTAAAAACAGTTTCAATATCTAAAAAACCCTCTAGCTGTTGTAGCATATTTCAAGTGTTTCCAACTGTTCAGCTTCAGACTATTTATTATTATTTTTATTTCCAAAACAGTTGATGGCAAATTAAACCCCAGCTGGACACATTTTGTAGGGCACAGTACAGGTTCCCTAAAACACTTTACCAGTTCACATAAAAGAACATTATTATGCTCTCTGCAGCTAAATTGCTATGCAAGTAACTTATTTTTGCCTTCTTGACACTATGATACTTTTTGACAATGACCTTTAAGTGTTCTACGTTCATCTTACCAGGCCCAAGATCACTCAAATTGAATCAAAATTTCTTTAATAGGTGAAATAAGCCTGCAAGAAACTACTGGTTTTGAAATATTTTCATTTCATCTAAGTAAATTTTTGTTGGTTTGTGAGGTTCTTTCCTAAGAATATTATTGCTAGATACTATTGATCCATTATGAACAACTGACACTGATTATCTAGAAGGAGTTTTGGATATTTTAAAAAAGTCATTATCAATTGAATCTCTTGATAGACATTTTGAAAAGAAGACACACAGTCATGAGAGCTTGATCTAAGTGCTATTTTTATAAATAAACCTGAAAGAGGCAATTTAGGTTAGCAAAACAATCAACTCCAAAACCTATTTGTTCATCTTAAACTATTTTATTCCCGGAAAAAGGAAAAAAAAAACCAAAAAACAAAAAAACTTTTTTGCCTTAAATCCCCCAAATGTCTTTATTTAAACTGAATTTTACAAAGTATTAGCAGTAAGTTTCTGAACTGCATACTTGGAAATGTGTAGTTCTCTGGGCAGCTCACAGACAGAGGGAAACACCCCTTCCTGACCATAAAAGGTCCGAGTGCATGTTCTCAAGCGGAAAATGTGTGGGATCTTATTTACAAACGTATAAATACATGCCATTCCTTTGCGCTCACAGGCACAGTTGAAAGCGAGCCAGAAAAGGAAGTACTAGCAACTTGATCTGAGATTTCTATTACACTTTGTCTGGCACGGCACCACTTCAGCCTGTATTTTCATAAATGTCTAATTATTGCAGTGAATAGGATCAAAAAATGACAGGCAAAAGAACCAGAACTTCAGAGCACAGAGGAAACCAGAGGAACACAAGTTCTCTATTAATTTACTTCTCTAAGAATATTTTTTATTTTGGGTGAAGTCAAAACCCCCATTCCTAAATGCAAAATGGTATCAATTTAAAGATAGTTAGGTGAAGCACCTGGTATTTTGAAATATGTTTTTCTTGATAAGAAACCCTAGAAAATATTCTTTTTAAAGAGGAGGGGGATGTGGAAATCAATCACTATCCACACACAAAGTAGACAAAGGTAAGGTTACCTCATGGGAGAAACTCAATAGTAAACAAATAAAATTTAAGTCTCAAATAGGGCAAGGAACAGGATGAGAGAACAACAGCTACTTTGCAGCATCTTAATATGATGTACTGAAAAAAGAACCTGCTTACCCCCAGGGGCAGAATCTCCTTCAAACTAGGATCTAAAATAATCAGCAAGGACTTAAAAGACCCAAACCCTTAAATTTGCCCTTCTTAGGCAGAGGCACAAGGGAGGAATATATTCTGGCCATGAAGGTTTACAAACAAAGAAAATGTCTATGGGAAGAAAACCAAGGCCAAAACAAACAGAGCACCACTTGACACCACAACCTAACACTAGGAAAGAACACTTGACAAAGTTTACTTTCCATTTTTACAGTCATCACCTGATTCACAGCATCTTTTACCCTTATTAACAATTATATACTTGAAGTGGAACACTGAAATGTTTTGGGTCTGTGAAATTTATAGTTTTGAGTCACTGTGGTCTCTATCACTTCCAGATCTAAGCCCAACACAAAGCAGTTTCTCAGCACCTTTCCCACATGCAGAGAAAATGTCTGTCCTACTGGGACAGGACTACACAGCTGAGAGAAAAACCTGAATAAAAATAATAATAACCTGAGGCAAGAGCATGAAAAACTAGAGAAAACACTATTACAGTGTCAATCCAGGGTCTACTCATATCTTGAATACTGCTGCTCAGTATTTTTTGATACTTGAAATACCAGAAGATACATACTTTATGTGCATTTTTGCACATTCCCATGTGCATATTTGCTTACAGGCAAGCACACAAGCACTCTGTAGGAGGACAGTGTGGCAGATCCAAGGCTTGGAGCAGCTGCTAGCTGAGGCTCAGCTGGTCATACCCAAAAATCAAAACCAAAGAGCAAGATGACACTGTGAAAAATGATCCAACAGTGTGCATGAAACAACCAAAAGAAGGTATTTATCAGTTATGTGGTTCAACTTTCTCACTACAAGTTGTAAATAGCAAAAGTTTACAAGATGTCAGAAATCCTTCAGGCTACCCAACACCCAAATTCTGCCTGTAACTTATAAAAATTTCTGACTCCTACAACACTGTAAAGCAGGAGAATATTGTTACATTTGTTTGCGTCTTCTTATTGCCAGACAAAACATATTGAGCCAACTATATCTTTAATTTGGTCTGGAATGGCTGCTATTACCTTCTAGAGCTTTCTCAGGGAATTGCCTTGGCACACAGGTTTCATTACTAGTGCTTTCTTTTAATCTACAGCCTAAAGATCACAGCATTACACTTAACCTTATCTCTTCCTTTTGGCTTCATTACCATTTGATGATATTCAAAATTCACATATTATTCCATATCTTTAATTATCTTGCCTTCCCGACCTTTAATAAAATTGTTTCATCTCAAATACAAAGCACTTCTTTTTGAGTACAATCAACAATATTTTTTCTTGAATTTTCCTCAGCCTAATATTAATTATATATGCTACCTACCACTAAGTTTTACTTCTTTAAAAGATCCATATTTACCAGGTAAATTGAGAATTCTAAATCAATTTTTTCTTGGTAAATAGGAGTCAAGTCTGTGAGAACTTTGTAATATTTCTGCCCATAATTCTGTTCCATTTCCCTTCTCTTTCTTGAAGATTTTAGTTCTGTTTTCAAGCCCTGGTTCTTGTAGCTTCCCCAAGTTAAAAACGAAATTTAACAAATAGGCATTTAGTCACATCTTCCAAGTAAATATCTCAAAAATTACTAAAACTGACCCAAAGTTGTAGAAAGCTGGGCAACAGAACAGAAACAACATTCTTAACAGGCACAAATGCGGAAATCAATCACTATCCACACACAAAGTAGACAAAGGTAAGGCTACCTCATGGGAGAAACTCAATAGTAAACAAATAAAATTTAAGTCTCAAACAGGGCAAGGAAGAGGATGAGAGAACAACAGCTACTTTGCAGCAGATAAGAAACTCAAAGTAGTTAATAAAAGGTTGCTCTAATTGCCGACATTATTGGAGAGCAAGAAAATTAAGTGTTTAGAAAGGAATTTATGGGTACCAAAAGCAATTCTCCAATTTGATTTTGGTCAAAAATGGTGTGCTAACCTACAGCAAGTGATAGGGGATGTCAGTCACCATCTCAACTCCCCAGCATGAATGGAGAGGAAGAGAAAGGCAAAAAAACATAGCAAAACAAGCAACAAAACCCTCACAATTCATGTCCCCTCCAGCACCAATTCAGTTGGAAGACAAGCACAGTCTTCAAACCCTCTTCATCTAACACTATGTATTTCTTTGAATGCCAACTCAGAACTGAATTTCAATTAAGATACGAAACAGAACCTCAATCTTGTGTTTTCAGCCTCTAACTGCTCATGCTTTGGTACTATCTGAATGAGGCCACGGTACTATGAAATAGAACTGTCACACGGAGAGACTGCCATGAAATGAAGTCTCTGGAAATGTTTTTGCCTCAAGGCGGTTACAAAGAGGTCTTCACGCTGCTGGAGGATTTCTGCAGGTGTTTCAAGAAAGTTGTTGACGCTACCTAAAGCCTAATATACAGCTACAGTGTATATCTAAACTGCGTGTGAATGCAATTGTTGGACATGGCATCTTCATCATTAGATAATCCTCTGTAGAGAGATCAAGATGGTAAAGTTCTAAAGCAAATGATGAGAAAGCTCTGAAAACAAAATTATACCTAAAGTCAGAAATTAAAAACATAGAATACTTTGCCTAAAAAAAGACAAGTAACCACCTGCAGCTATTTAGAAAGTTATTTTCTGGAAATAATCTCTTCAAGTGTAATATTGCTTATCTGAACTGGTACTTGTAAATAGAGCTTTGAAGAAGTAGGGAAAATATTGCACCTAGAACCAGTGTACCAGATACTCTATTTATAAAAGCATAAAATTCAGAAAATTTTGCAGAATTGCATGCAGAAGGCTTCAGTTCTGGAGCTGAAGGAAATTTCAGAGCAGGAAGAGTTTTAAGAACAAGTGCACCCACCTTAAAAATAAAACACTAACATAATTGTCAGAGAATGAAAGTAGTTTCTTTGAATTAGATCTTGTTTGCTTACAGACATTCTTAAACTCTGTATACTATTACTACTTTTGCCTTGCTACTGTCACTACTTTTTAAACACAGAATTCAGAAAACTGCAAAAGACAGCATCTTAGCAGCATCTCTTCCTCCACTGAAGAGAAAGCATTTATTCACATTACCTGGCTAAAAGCCAAATCAAAAAGCAGTCCTTTAACCACTGTCTGGTTTGCACATGTTTTCCTTAGGACTCAGTTTANCATATGATTTTTCCAATTGCCATTAGGTTTTCTTTTTAAAATGCTTCGGTCTTGATTTTTATAAGTATTATAATTTAGTTATAAATTATTATACTTATACTTATTTTAAATAATGACAATAATTGGTACAAGGCTGTCCCTTAAAGCCACACTTACTGGCCACACAAAAGACAAGCAAAGTGAAAGACCATGTCTGATATTTCAATTTTGATGCATCATTAAAAAAAAAAAAAACAAAAAAAACCAAAAAAAAACCACAGGTAAAGATTTCTTATATCATGAATCCAGTATTGACAAAAAGCCTAAGCACCTGCTAATTTATATCTGTAGTTCAGATATATTAATGCTCATGTGACACTGAAAAACGTTTTAGCAAGAAAAAACTGTAACAGCTGAAATAATGTTTCTCTCTTCACTCCCTGGGATATGAATCCTGATTAAACCACCCCCAATGCCATACATGCCCTATGATTTGAGAAACAGCCCACCAAAAAGAGCCATCAGTAATGCTGAGGACTGACAGACCTCAGTTTTGTATTTTTATATTGAAGTGTTTATGAATTGATCCCTGTCTCTGCTGTTTACAGCTGCATGTCCTGTACCAGTGAAAAATCTTCCAAACTCCTCTTTTAGATTCCTCTGCATGATGGAAAACTCAGGTGATATCAATCTAGCAGCATAAAATAAGTTCCTCACGTACAACAGGATGAAAAAATAATTAACCCTATTCAGTAACCATCAAAGAAATCATCCATACTGTGCTTGAGCCCTGTTGTGCATTCTTCTACTAGAGAAAGGAAAAAAGATACAGAGAAAAACAATTCCTATGCAGTGCTGTCACAGCATCTTGGTTTCTTCAGTTAACTTTCAACACAGACTTCTTTCACATTTCTGTCTTTACCTCTCAATATATACCACTTCCTTATGCTTTAATGCATTTGAAGTTGTTCAATTATTCTGAAAAGTGCAAAAAAGAGCATTTCCCCCTTGCCATAAAGAGAGAAGTGGGGGGGTGTTACAGTTTTTATGAAGTTTCTATCAAGAGCACAGATATTCATATCTGTCCATTAGTATTGTTCTGTAAATGGAGCAGAGATCCTGTTGTTCAGCATGCAGCTTGGATTCCTTACCTTACTGAGTACAAGCGAGTTCTAAAAGAAAATAAAACTCAAAATATAAAAGCATGATTAGCTTTTATCTTTCAAATACTATTTTACATCAATAAACTTTATTACACTTTAACAATTATTAGTTTGGGTTTTTTCCAGATAAGAAGTAATTCAGATGCAGTAAATGGTTTTTATAGCTAGACAGGCACAGCTACCATAGCAAACATGAACACAATTCCTGAACTTTATTTCACATTTAATGGACATAATCAAAAATCTGAAAAATAAGTCATCAAGATGTTTCCCTTTTCCAGGATTTGAATTAATGACAAGGTCTTGATCTTGCAAATGTTCATCATGTAATTTTTTCATTCTAACTACGCCAAATCACTTCCCAGCTTCAATGGAATTCCTCATACAAGTGAGGAACACTTTTTAGTGTATCTTAGGGAACAACTCTGCAATATATCTCTGCATTTTTTACCTCCATCCAATCCAAACTACTGTCAGTGGGGAAGTTCAGGGATTAGAGTTCGTCAGCTGCTAACACACTATTTATTAAAAAAGCATACTTACTTAGTATGCATAATAAATTGCTAGTAGATATAATAGTGTGCTTTATAGTAATTAGCAAGATTAGAACTGCTTTTATGTTAAGGGTTTGACTAAAGCAGGGACAGAAATGAATATCTTTGATAACAGCTTGCTTTTACTTAAGTATGTTACAAGATATCTTTTAGAGTAGACTTTGAAGTAATGAATATTCAGCAAAACAATGGAAAGGAAAAATGCAGTGAGAAAAACCAGTTACCTCTGAAAATAATTATATTTTAGTTGACTCTGAAGTCTTAAGTCACCCAAGGTTCAGTAGAGGCAAAAATAAAAAACAGTTTAAAATAAAATATTTATTAATAAATAAGTGATCATGTGCTTTTTT
>VWZN01019493.1:64302-76197 GCA_013396955.1 Regulus satrapa | reverse complement strand
TTTTTTTTTTTTTTTTTTAAGCCATACTAAAAAAGCCACACACAAAAAAACCTCTTAGGTATTCCAGAGTTGCTTTTGAAGATCCTGAAGTAGGACTGGGGAATCAGGACTCAGAAACCAATAGCTCCTATACTCTATATTCAATAGCCACATCTGGGTACACATAAATTCCAAAAATGAGATGGGGTGAGCCCCTGCAGCCACACATTATCCCTCTGTGGAGCAGATAGCTCAAAATGCAGCTTGGATGTGGTGGGTGTGATACAGGTTCAACAGCCACTACTGCCTGGAATTAAATGATTTTCAGAACAGCTGACATACAGAAGAGCAGAGAAGATTCCATTGTTCCCAAATCCAAGAAAATGAAAATAAAATATAAATATTTTCATGTTATCTAGCATTAGTTGATGTCCATGTATACATAAAAGATTACTATTTAAACTCTTCACAATTTATTGAATGTTTTAGGACCTGTTAACACACTGATAGCCTACCTTGAATTCAGTCAAAATACTTGTAGCTCCATTACTTGCCCAAGCCAACCTAAAAAAAGAGATTCTCAGATTCTCACATCCTAAAAAACTACACATTCTCATCTGAAATGCAAATACTGAACATAAAGTTACCAAGCACTTCCTAAAACTGAAAAAATCTGAACAGGTCAATCTAGCCCAAGAACAAACCTCATGAAAGAGAATGAGAACAAACGTATACTAAGCATCCACATACACAAAAATGTCAGAATACACCACACACAAGTGTGCATAACCATAAATTTGAATAACTAACAACCATCTAGTGAGTAACTGCTGCTAGAAATAAATGTTGGGCTATTAAAACTGTCCCTAAGAAAACTAAGCCTCCCTTCTATAGTGAAATATTTTAAAGTGTTTCAGATTAATCAGAATCATTAACAAATTTGGGTGTTTTTTCCAACAATAGGCAAGAGAAATCAACTTTATTCAAGGGCATTGATCCAACCTGCAAACAATACTTTTAATAATGGATCCCCAAACTTAAACTCAAAGAGAAGGTAAAAATCCTAAAAAAAGAATGGTCAGTGCTAGATGCACTACTAGCACATCATCATTTCTTCCCCCAGTGTGAAAGACTAGCTAAGTCCAAATTTTGGCAATGTAACTACTCCAGGGACCTCCAAATGCATCTTGACAAATGAGCCCAACCAGTTTTGTAAGATTCTTGCTGATAAGGCAGGCACATGCTTTAGAAATATGTATATCTTTCTATGTGACAACTATACAAAACCATCGTTTTCCCCCAATATGAAAATTTTGCAAATCAGGTAGGTATTTAAGCAAAAGAGCTCTCGTTACTGTCATACTCTGCCAAGGTGTGGCGTTCTTGAGCTGGTAGGTAATATTAAAGACAATCTCAGTGGTCTGTCTTCAAATGAAAATTATTGAACTCAAAGTTTACACCAGTACTGTTTGGACTCAGCCTGGGACACCCACTTCCCTACACACATACCAGTTCTTTCAGGTACTGAGAACTCAGACTGAAGATTTCCAAAGAAGAAACGAAAAAATTGGCTGTTCTCAGCATCTTACACCGATCTTTATAAAGGCTCTTATTCAGATAGGTAAGGATTGCTGAAAGACTCAGCTGTCACATAGTCAATCTCCATTTCTAAAGGAACAACTGCAAGGCTGCATTAGCACTACAGGCAAGCACTTCATGACTTCTCATAACAGCAAGTACTTTGAGAAATACAGTGAGTGCTTAGCAGGAATATTTAGAGAATTTAACATTTCAGATTCCAGTCTGCCTATAAATATGCAGCGCACCTTGGACCTGGGATCTTTGAATGGCACAAAGAAACCAAGGCCATCAAGAATCTTTAGCCATACTTTAAAACAAGTAGGCAAGGTCATATCCAGCTGTTTAATCTCCTTTTATAGAGATAATGTTTGTTTTGGAACCATTAGTTCTTAGCTGTCCGTTAAGAGGTTTTACCTCCCTATCAGTTCCACTGCAGCTTCACAAGCAACAGAAATGTTGGTAGGTATGAAACCCCGTGTGTAACAACAGATCAGCTAAACACATGTAAGAAAGACATGGAGTAAGACACAGAAGCCTTGAAATATTAAGATAAACCACTACCCCAACATCTGCTTTTGAAACAGAAAATGACAATAATATACATACAAACCGTTTGTACTTGACACTGTCTGATGCAGCATTCACTGGAATCCCTCTCTAAAGGACTTTGTCAAATGCTGCATAATCACTTATGATTATAAGTGATCATAATCACTTAATCACACATACACTTTCCAGGCAACAACTGTTAGTTTCACATGCACAGTATCAAGCATCTGAGAGATACAACAGCAGCTCATTATTTAGCACTGTACAAATAGAGAGAGCTTCACCCATGTACAATTAGTTACTACTAACTCCAAATTTGTGCTTAGCCAGGTTATTTCCTTTCTGAAATGATCTGCAGATTTTATTGCAGGAAGAGTTATGAAAGGTAATGCTGCTTTGGTAGTAAGAGAGCTAGTACATTCCATGAGAAGGGAAGCACCCCATAGTAGCTAACATGAATATCCCTCCCCAAGCATGAGAAAATTGTCCATCCTTAAGCTTATATTTACATCAAAGTAAATAAATGACCCACAGAATGCATCTTGACATGCAGAAGTCTTAGCATATTTTTCACTCCACTTTTTCACTGCTCTCCAGCAAGTGGTGAAGTGATTAGGGAGGGCCTTGCAAGGTGACACACCACAGATGTGATGTCCAGCGCTTCAAGGAGATACGACACAAGTTTCTGTGACTGCCACAGCTTAGCTTGGATCACAGTCACTGCTGCTCTGGGCAAACCTATTTATACTGACAGAGCAGAGAGCCAAAACGGTTGCTTTGTAATTAGTTCAGGCATGGTTGAATCCAGAAAGGAAATTCTTTTAGTTGATTTTTCCCTGGGAATACTACAAAGTTCCACTATGGCTTCACAGTGTAACCATGAAAATCAAGAAAGGCTCCTCATTCACCTAGAAAAATAACAAATCATAGTACTTAATTGTTCTGCTGCATCTTGGCTTTACGCTGAATGCACTAAAATGTTTGAAAACACTTTTTCTGAAAGTTTGTCATCTGTAGTGTCAAAGGCGTTGCTGGCAGAGAAAGAAAACCTTGTTGAGGGCAAAATTCAGTCAAGATGACTGTAAAAACCTAATCCACACCTTTGAATTTGGACTGAATATCCATCACTTAAACATCTTGTAAATGACCCAATTTGTTTACATGGCCCTGTAGCTTTTTATGACTTTTCCATAAAGAAGTTATTACATCCATTCCTTTTATTTTGTTCAAGAGCATTTGAATGAGCCCCAGAACCACAAGCAAGTGAAACAGATTCTCTGCAGATGGAAGTGGCCTCATATAACTCTCCACTACCGGTGAAATATTCAGAACAACACTTTCAGTTTGGAAATGCCATACCTTCACACACAGTAAAAGAATTTCCTGTGCCATATGTCTTTTTAAATGTTTAACTACTGCATAAAATGAGTGCTGGTTTCCTTGTCAATCCAAGGAGGAACTTGGAGCTCCTAGTACTAATACCTTGGATTGCTTGGACAAGGAATGCAGTTGCATAGTTACACAGAGAATTGCACTGAAGGAGGAAAAGTAATAAAATAGAAAATCATAATAATCAGACTTAGATATTCTAGCTACTGTCATACAATAGCTCATCCAACGAAAGTCCCCGATAACAGTTTAGTAAAAGACTGGACAACTGAGTTTTGTGAAAAAGACCACCACTAACGGTAAGAATTTAAACAAGTGATATTGTGCATTTGTTCAGAAATAAGTACCTCTTCAAGCAAAGTCACTTTCCCATTTCATGCGCTTTTAAACAAATAATGCTGAAAAAGAGGCATAGAGAAATTAGGGGCTACAGTTCGACAGGGAAGGTGTGCTAAGAACATCTCCAAAATCATTTTTCCAGTGTAAACTAGTCTTCAAACATGGCATTCCCTGGAATTTTACACACACAGAAACGTACAACTTTGCTGATATGTGCCAAAATGAATAATGGTTTAAAGTTGTAGGATATTGAAACTAAAAAAAGAGAACCACCCCATTACCTTTTACTACCTGAACCTAGTTTGAAGCCCATTTATCAGATTACAGAACCAATTCCCTAATTAACTGTAGCATCTACCTCCTTGTCTCCCCCCACTCCCCACTTTCTTACATGATTTATTGCCAATTCATAGTAAGAATACTACAGCAGCAGCAATGTAAAAGAGTAATTAAATGTACAGAAAACACAAGCAGCATTGTTTCCTCTTCCCAAGACATTCTTTGCTTTTTCTGAGACAGACAGATTAAGATTTGAAGAAAAGCCAGAGAAGGGTGATAAGGGATCCAGCACTCAAAATTATCACTGGCTATGCCAGACATTTGCTGGAACTAGGAAGACCTCCCCTGCTTTCCTTTCAGAGTACTGTAGGATCATAGGGAATATATTAGGGTAGGCACCCAACCAACAGCAGTGTTCATCTAGAAAACCAAGCCCTAAAAAATTAAAACCGAAGATTTTTGATCACAGCCACAATTCTGGCAAGGTGTATGACCAAAAGAAAGTCCCAGCCTGCCTTCCTTTACCAAGCTTTATCCAGGATCAGTTGTACCCTCCACTTCATGTTGACAAATCAGCACAGTGATCAAACTCGGCCATAGCTGCATGCAGTTTTAATGCAGTTAACAACCAGTTTCAACAAATTCCAGGAGAAATTTCAGTGTTTTGGGCTTTCAGGGAGGAAGCAACAGAGGTGGCCATCAGTCTAGAATAATTTCCTTAAAACATTCATATTCATAATGATACTTTGAATTAATTTACCCCAAAATGGCAAGTTCAATAAATAATTTATGAGGATGAATTCACTAAAAGGCACAATACTTCAGAGAAAAAAAATATGTTATTGATTATTCTCTTTGCAATTTGTGGCGGTATAAAAGGATGCAACTCCATGGGAAATAACCCTTGAAAATTTTCTTATTTTGTTTCTCTTTCTGCCTGGAGTGGATTGAAGGGAGGGTAATTCATATCCTTTTTTCCCAGCTCCAAAAACCTGCATATAAAAATGGCAGAAAGAAAACAAAATTCCAAAAAACAAAAGCAGCAACCATCACACTGTGAAGATCCTCACTGCAGAGCTAACCTGCACTGTCTTAAATTCGCTCATGAGAATGAGAATAGCCACACAGTGAAATAGTAATCCAGGGGCTCAAAGAGATTTAGCTAAACAGCTGAGGAGTTCTTTTAACTTCAGCTGCAGCCAGCTCACATGAGGGTCTGGTCAGCAAAGGTGAAAGCACATTGCCATGGCTCGGGGGTGGCACACGCTCACAGGACTTGTGAATTCCACAAGAATTTGGAATTTAAACAAGCCAGGCAGGCTCCAAGCCCAGGGCAAGCGTAAGGTCATGCCTACACAAGGTGAACACCGAAGTCCAAAACTGAGGGCATGCCCAACAAAGATGAGTTGAGGAATAGTTGGGAGAGAACTAATTAAGCTCAGAAAAAAGCCAGCACTTGCAAACCCTAATGCAGAAGGCTTGCAGGAGATTGAGGAATTATCTGGGCTTTCTCCTTTGTTTATTCTAGTTTTTAATAGTTCTTATGCTCTCTGTGTGTAAGACTTTCTCCCAGAGCATCCGGAGTCCTGTCTTTTGTCATCCAGCCAACCAACTGCTGTGGAAACTGATTAAGTTATGGAAATATAGTGAGTTGTTATTATACACGTGCTTTGTAAAGAGGAGGTACCTTCACACATAAGAAGGCTCCTTAGTATGCTGTACACAAATAGCCCCATGTAACACTGAAGATTTGTTTGAAAAATCTCAGTAGAATGATGTCAAGAAGGGGTGATCAGAAGACAAATGAACCCTAAGGCTAGGATGTCTATGAACGGAGCCAGGAACAAATTTTCCAAGCGTTGTTACCTTAAAATAACATCCTACAGTTTAAGAAAGCCCCTTCAAAACACCAATTTATATTTGTTTCATAATAACACATTATGTTTTTTCACTTACCTACTTGAATAAAAGCATTTCACTTTCAAATACAAGCTGAAAAAGTTCTTCCCTAAAGGGAATGACAGGGCTGAATAAGTTTTAACATGTAATTAATTTCTCAGAAACCCTGAAAAAACAAAGTGCTCATACAGACACTTAAGTGCTACTAAAGTAACCATGTTTCTATGTGTAAGATCTATTTCCTTTCAGTTCCAGTAACTTTTTCTAAGTCGAACTGGTTTCTCCTAAAAAGCTACATCTGTACAGGCCAATTCTTAAGATGCCTGTGCACCAAGAAGTGTATTTCCCATGGCATGCACTTTGTGACTAAAAAGCAAAGGCATGGCTCTCTGGTAAAGCCAAGAGTTATCTATAAAGCAATTGAAGAGGCTCATTTCCCGATAAGGGAAGTGGACTTGCTCAGCACATCTTCTTTCTAGCAATCAGGAACTGCCAGCCATAGCAAAAAAAACAAAAGCAGCAATCCCCCAACAGAGACAGAAATCCCCAAAAGCACTGCTAAAAAGCACTGCANGGAGAGGGAGAAGGAGAGGGAGAGCTCAACTCCGCTTCGCTCCGCGCCGGCCGGGCGCCCGCCCCCGCCCTGCCCCGGGCGCTGCAGCGGCTCCTTACCGTTCTGCTCCTTGGCGCCGGAGAAGGCGAACTTGCTGCTGAGATCGGACTCGGCGACGGCGCCCTGCCTGCGGCCGGCCAGGGCAGATGTCAGCAGGAGCAGCCCGAGGAGGAGCATTGGGCCGGCGGGGCGAGGGGCTCCGGCACAGCAGGCACTGGCGGCACAGCGGCACCGAGGCCCGGGCGTCTCTCAGCAGCGCCCGGCGCGGGCTGCGCCGCTGGGGAGAAGGCAGCACTGAGCCTGCTCTGGCAGCGGAGAATTGCAGGGTAGTTTCCACATAATCCCATCCAAAACTTTTTCCTAGAGCCCTTTTCTGTGCGTCTCCAGTTNTGTATGATGTAAACCAGTACTTTGCTATTACATGTTGACTATGTAATAATTACGATTCAAAGGGTTTGGATAAAGTAATAAGATATAAGAGACATTATGTTTATGTGAAGACAAAGTTCAACATAAGCTCTTTGGCAATATAGCTGTCCCTGACTCAAGGTATGCCTCATGTTTCTTCTCCATTATAAAACTCTATCTGACTGATAGAAAAACTAAAAACCCCCCAAACAACATGACAAAGCTTCGGAGTACTCCAATCTGAAAACTTAGTAAGAACTAGTCAGTGCAAAAATAAGATTTTTATACAAATTCCATTCAAGACTATTTTACACTCAATTCCATTCCAACTCTAAAAAAAACCATGGACAGTTTGGAATAAATACATATTTGGGACAAGGAATAAAAGGTCTGTGCTTTCTAAAACCTTTATTTTACCTAACAGAAGAAACTGAGAGAAGCAACAGGACTAAGGAGAAGTCCCCAGCATCACTCTGCTGAATGGCAAACAATATGCCAGAAGTCAACAGAAAACACAGAAAAACTGCAGTTAAAAAAAACTTAAAAACCTTCTTCCTCTGCAGTTTATTCTAGTGTTGAACAGCTTCTCTAATTTGCCACAATCTTCTGCTTAAAGTCAAAAGAGGATGTGCTGTAACTCATTACTTTCCAGGAAAACAGTATTAGAACATTTCAAAACAAGCCTTGGACTAGGCAGAAATAGATGTAACTTGAGAAAAATTGCCTCACTCCCAACTTTCCCTTTAGATGACACAGCTTATCTATTACAGTTTCTTATCTTCTCAAAACTAATATAATTTCTGCTCCCTAGCAGTAGCCAATAGGTTGTGCTGGCACTCTTCAATTCAACATGAGCCACACCACACTAAAGTATCTTCAGTTATAAGAGATAACTTTGCAATTAAATTACTGCCTTCAAGTAAAAGCACTGCCTTTCCGGTCTGTAAGGATTCAATGCACTGCTTGGACATCCACATGTTTTTCTGATGTTCAGCCCAAGTTAAAGAAACTTAATCAGAACCTCTTTGTTGCGATGCTGTTCCCCTCCCTGAATTAATTGGGAGCTCTCTTTGGAGACAGACAAATCAGGGAATCCTCCATGTGGTTCAGACTAGGCATGGCAGGCCACACACACCTCGAGGTGATGAGAGAATCTTCCTCTGGCACTTCAGCTACTCACTCAGTTCCAGCTGCATCCACCAACGTTTGCCAAGGACAGCCTGAAATGTGCGAGTTTCAAACTCTGTCTCAAAGACACACTTTGGGGTTTAGTTTCTTTTAAGCTACATAAATATTTCCCATTTCAGAAGATTTGAGAAATAGATTACGAAGTGTTCAATTAGTGAAACTTATTATTAGAGGTTTCCATTCATGTTGAGGAAGAAGAAAACCAAGCTAATTCTTTCTGAGATCTGTGAAGACAGATCATGACTGACACATTACCTGTGCTGCAGAATTGACAGAGAACAAGTGCTTCAGTTTTCTGTTTATTTCAGCAACTCTACCTGCTGCAGCTCCTTCATACCTGAAATTGACCGCAGGAAAATCTGTCTTTTAAGTTGTTCCTGGTGAGTTTCTAATTGGCTTCAGGTTCTCGGCCTTTTGAAGTCATCCAGTACCACACTTGAAATGTACACAGCACATAAACCGTACACATCATTGCCTATGGCATCCAACAGCAGTTTTTACATTATCTTCTAGAGATACACTCATATTTTTCATTGAAAATATAACAGCTGATAGCTTAGCAAAATTAATTTAAACATTTATTGCATCTTGTTCTAAGGCAGCCAAGAAAACAGGCCTTAGATTCTCCTGCCATCTCATGTTGTAATCAAATCCAGATTAAGCTAATAACAGCACATAAGCAGGTGCACTCAAGACTACCAGAGTTAAGTCACTGGAATTAAGTCATTCACAGTACTCATCCTACCAATAGCTCCCTCAGACATTTCTGAAGCTACAGAAACAGCATGAAGATACCATGTCAAAAGCAGTAGTCAAAAGTAGATAGAAATGAAGTAAGTAAACTGTCCAATTAACCAAATTTAATATACAAGACATTAGGTTTTATGACTTAAAGGAAACTGAGCATTCAATTTTTCTTGACACTTTGCTCCAATATGGAAAAATGGCAGTAAATATATCAAAGAGCCATATGAGAAATTATAAAGCCACCTAAGTATGAAAAACCCTTCAAAGAATAATCTGACAAAGAACTGTAGAAATAAAATCCACCCAGATAAATGGGAGCACTCACTACATGCACCATTTACTACTACTTTGCTTTCCAGAAAACTGTTGCATAAATTTCTTTGATCCTCCAGATGATTACTTACTCAGTGGAATAAAATAAATATATTAAATGTGAATAGGATTTTTTTTCACAGAAATCACATAAAACCTCTTACTGTCAAGCAGAATTACAAATAAAACCTGTTCTTAAAGAAAACCTCACTATAACAGAGGGCAGGCAAATAAAAACAAGGAGGTAAGTTTTAAGTGGTTTCAAATGGAGCTGCATTGGCCCCACAACAACCAACACACTGAATTTCCAGGAGGTACCAGCAAAACAGTGTTCTAAAATATTTAATTTTCAACTGCAAAAAATATTTACTCTAGGAAATTGCCACCTAAAATAACATCCACTATGCAGCAAAAACAATAAAGCTTCTCATGCAAACAATTAGCAAATAAATTGAGTCAAATTGTAATTTTTAAGTTACTATAAGTCAGTTAATTAAATAAGTAAATATTAGTTATTCCTTAAGCACATGCTTACCCTTTGAAACACAAGTAGTCCCACTGAATTAATAACTGGTCACAGGCATCTTCAGCATCACCTTGAAGCAATAGCTATAGCACCCATGTGTGCAGCTGAGAAACACTGTAATCCATTCTACTGCAAAACTTCTTGGCCACTTAGCAGTTTTACAAGTTGAGGACAGAATTTTTATTTGTAGACTGCGCGAGTAAAAAATCTCCCTCTCTCCTGACCAGAGATTATTTGGCACATGAACAGCAATATCTCATTCTCATACTCCAGGGAGTTTTAACCTGCCTCTAGCTAAAAGCTATACAATCTTTAGATTGCAGCAGAGTGTAAAAATCACTCTAATTAAATCAAGTAAGAACTGGTTTGACTAGTGTTACTGATCCCCCAAATAATTAAAATCAGTTAAGAAAAGTCAGAGGTTGGTACTTAGCTATACTTAAACTTGAGCTAATTCTTTTAAGTAAATTCTGCAATTGAACTACTATAAAGCAAACTTAAAGTAAGCTACAAGAGGAACCTGGACTGTTCTGGGTATAAACTACCTCATAATACAGTTTTAGGGTACTATTTATTTTTTTAAAGAAAATTTCTCCTGGCTTTGCATTTGTTCTAAGATGTAGTGACTGTATCTTATAGCATGCCAAATTTCATTGCAAACCAGTTGAAGCCTGACCTAAGGCAGCTGCATTTCTGATACATGTGAACAGAATCTAGTTGGCAGTGCCACATATCCTTACACATATTTATACCAGCTCTCCTTGCGTGCTGTACGATCTACCTTTAACACTGTTGCGCTCCCATTGTTGCACCCTGGAGGCCTTTCAGGGCCCAGCTGTGTTATCCTGGAGCAAACCTTTTAGAGGAGACTGACAGCATAGCAGGTTTCTTTCCAGTCCTAACAAAGTTAAAGCAAAGCAATGGCAATACTCTGTGTGTTGATAAGCTCCATATACACACCATGCAAATTTAAGAGAAGGCAGCATAAGAGCACGAGACATCAGTGTGTAATTGCCAAGCCCACTTTGTCACAAACCAGTGCCCTAAGGCATCTAAACACCAGGTAAGATGGGAAGGGGTAGAAAGTGAGTGATTTCTCACGCAGAGCAGATAATTTCCTGTACTGTGCACAAAGTCTGATTGGTTTCCTGTCAGAATAGCCCGGTCTCTAAGTCTTTTGATCACTTTCCTCTGGCCCTTCACAGTTGCTCTGATTAGAGATTGATCCCCATGCTGCTCTTTGATCAGCAGCTCCAGCAGTCTGCAGGTGCCATATATCATCACATTAACAGGCCACAGCAGTATTAATCTCCTCCTTTTAAATTTGTTAGCGCACTGCATATTCTACCCACTCACAGAGCACTCGCAAAGGTCTCTGAAACTGAATGTGACGTAGAATACTTTTTATCTGGGGAGTCCCAAGTTCAAAGTTGAGAGAATTGAATTAGCCTCGAATCTGCGTTTCTGCTTTCTTTCATTACAGTTCAGAGAGTTTTGAGAGCTCCCAGCTTGGCCTTTTGTGTTGGTTTGTGCCCAGGGAGAAAGCTTGTTCTAGCTGACATGCCAAGTACTCAGATTTTCAAACACACGCCCCCCGCCCCGTACATTAAACGGCAAGGTTTCCACGAGCGTGTGCTAACAGCCTTAATTTCAGATATTCTACAGTAAGTGTGGTTTCATGCAGTATATAACGTTACAGTTTGTAAAGTATTCTTTAAAATGACTTCATAACAGCAGATCAAGAGGAAAGGCGCTTAAAAATCTGAATAATGTAAATCATATGGAGTTCAGAGGCTAAGCAAATTACACACCCCGAAGCTGCCCTTGCTCTATGAAAGGAGTCTTTCTCCAGCTCTGCGCAGCCCCAGCCCAGGGGAACTTGCATTTGAGAGTTTTCTAAACATTTCAGGTACACTTGAAAGTTGAAAGTAATTCTGATTTCCTATGCAGGATTAGCCCGTTTCCAGCCCGTACAAAACACCACTCATTCACGCACAGACACAAAAACCCACCCCCCGAGAGCGAAGCATTTAGGGCACAAAGGTGCGCGGGTGGCTGCTGGGTTTAGGTCGTTGTTTTTCAGGGG
>VWZN01019493.1:39444-63626 GCA_013396955.1 Regulus satrapa | reverse complement strand
GAGGGGCGGCGCAGCAGGTGCTGGGGAAGGAGCCCGGGGGGCTCCGCAGCCCCGTCTGCCCCGCGCAGGGGCTCCCTCTGAGGTCCGGCGTCAGTTTGTGCCTTTGGTAACTAGGGCGAGCTGCTGGCCTGCCGGTGTTTCTTTACTGGCTTCTTATGGGGATTGGGGTTGTGCTTGAAAACTTGATGCTTGGTTAAACGTTTCATCTAAAAGATGCCCTTGGTAGTGGGAACTGAAACACTGCGAGGAGGTTTTAAAAAGTGTCTGAATGCTGGTGGTTTGGGTTTTTTTCTTTGCTTGTTAGGGTTTGTTTGGTTTGAGTTTTTTGTCCTAGGAGTTGTTTTGGTTACCCTGAACTGGGACATCTAACAGTTACATAAGCAATGGAAACATAGGTTCAACTCTTTGTAACTGTCCCTGGCTTATTGCAATGCCGTATGGCACTCGGTGAGGTAAAGCAGCGAGAATCGGGCTCCTTTTTGCTGTTTCACCAGAAACCAGAACTGAGATTCATGTCAAGGAGTGTTGCCCTATTAATGCTAAAAGGACTGATGATGTTCAGCACCCATACAGATCTTTGCTAGAGATGGTATTTCTCATTTGCTAGAGGACTTGAACTGTGTGGTGGGTCTGGGTAACAAGATGCCAACTGGATACCAGGAGGGCAAAAGAAGCAATTATGACAAATCTCTTTGTCTTGATTGACAAGTTTTGGGAGGGTTTCTTAATTTTTTTACTTCAGCCCCCATAGTGCTAAAGTTCTTTTGGGGATGGGTGGGGGACTTAGCTGTATATATGTTTTTTGGGGGGCCTATATAGCCATGATATGTGCAAGACCTATGAGAGAGAAACTGAGTCTGCATTGCCAGAGTCTCGAGCACACACTACATAAATTTCTTATCCTTTGACCTAGCTCTTTCCATTATATAACCGAGCTGTTTCTTTCCCTCAGCCAAAGTAACCCTTGAGACAGTGATAAACAACTCCTCTGTTCCTAATAAGTGACATATTTCCAGTAGCAACTGAAAGCTGTCCAGGCTAGCTGGGCTGTCCTCTGAAAAGCAGACTTGGAGCATACCGTAAATAGCAACCCTTCACTTGCAGAGCGTGAAGACAGAAATGTACTGCACAAAGCAGACTATGTAGTTACTTTTAGTATTGTTATACTTTTTTTTTGGCTTCACTGTTGTTATTTTTAAATGGAAATAAAAATAACATGTACAGCTTTCCAGGTCTCCTACTCTGATGATTACAAGCAGTGTTTTAAGGGGTTTTTAAAATCAAATAAACTATGTATTACATTAGCTTAACCTTCATTGCCTGAGGATTTTGTGGGATTCTTTGTATTTTGGAGTACTGATGGCAAGGGCCCTCTGGAAAACATGGACCTAACGTCTTAGCACGTGTACATGAAAAATACAATATCCATTTAAAAAATCTAAGCTGCATCAAACCAGGGTTTCATCTGGAGGTGCTGGAGCATGCCCAGAGAAGGGCAGGGGAGCTGGTGAAGCATCTGGAGCACAAGTTTTATGAGGAGTGGCTGAGGGATCTAGGGTTGTTTAGCCTAGAGAAAAGGAGGCTTGGGGGAAGAGACTCTATTGCTCTCTTCAGCTGCCTGAAAAGGAGGCAGTAACAAGGCAGGGGTTGGTCTCTTCTCCCAAAGAGAATAATAATAAGCAACAGGAGAAGATGAAGGTGAAGAAGTTATTAGGTCCGGGGAGATTTAGATTGGGTACTAGGGAAAACCTCTTCACAGGAAGGGTTGTGAAGCATTGGAACAAGCTGCTTGGGGAAGTGGTGATCATGGTTCCTGGAGGTGTTTAAAAGATATGTAGATATGGCACACAGGAACATGGTTTGGTGGTGGACTTGGCAGTGCTGGATTTGTGGCTGTACTTGGTCATCTTGGTCTTTTCCAACCTAAATGATTCTACAGTTCTGTGGTCCTGGGTCAGACTTTTCAAAGGAAAATGCAAGAACCCACATAGTGGTTGAATATGGAATAACAGTGCCTGGGGAGGACTCTTCCATTCTAAACTTTCTGTAATTAAAGGTCAGGGTATACTTTTGATCATTAAGGCTTTTCTACAAAAATGCTTTAGTTGCAAATTTCACGCAAAATATCATGTTAGGTAATCTCTATCCTTAAATATGTCCAGTCTTTTCTGAAATTCAAGCTAAGCATTTATCACAAGCTATGTTTATTTTAATGTTATTGCTCTCCAGTTTCATCAGGTATATATATATATATATGCGTGCTTGGGTTATAAAAATAAATAATTTATGTTTGTTTTCTTTAAACTCTTCATCTTCTGTGTTACAGCTGTATCACATGCTTTCCTGTCTAAGCATTTTTACTATGGTTTTCACATGAACACCTCTATACTTCAGAGGCTTCTCAGGTGCCATCTGGTTTTGCTGTGTTTTATTTGGGGTGGGACAAACAGAACATGACATTCCAAGTGAAGCCCTAATCTAAAATTATATAGTGAATGAAGATAGAATGTTTCATTGTATCTAGTATCTCTTGTTCAGGCCTTTAAATTTTTATGTGATCTATTCATTTAATAACCCACAGAAGTATTGGCATTAAAAAAGTAAATGTCTAGGTAATTATGAAAAACACTAATATATATCCAGTTCAGATAATTCCTGCCCAGTGCATATTATATTGCCCATACTGAATTTCACTGAGGACCACAATGCCAATGCAGCTAAGAGTTTTGGTGACTCAATGCCCAGTACAAATTTCTCTTGATATAATTTTTCTACATACATTATACATATTTTTAACTACATAGAGCTTTATGTTCCAAAATTTTCTCCATGATTAGAATTGCACTTCAGTTTTTGTCTTTTTTATCGGTTACCTCATCATAACTCATCTCACAATTATTTAGCTGACACTGTGTAGTCTTTCAAAGGCTTTTTTACCCCAAAGTCTTGTTATGTAGTCTATAAAGTGTGCCTCAAGTATTTTCCAAACTTGAGGCATATACATACGTATTTTAAATATTGCAACAGATATTTCTCTTTAAATTGTGATATTCGCTTTGTCTGAGATTCCAACTTTGCTCTGTAGAAAAGCCTCACTGATTTGACATATTTTCAGATTGTTTTATTACTCTGTTTTTTATCATCCTCATTTAGAACTTTCTTTTGAAGGAGTATCTCTTTTACTTTAATAAGATTTGAACTCACTGGATTATTCCGCAGGAATTTATTTCATTGAGACTTAGCCCCCAGAGAAGGCAACAGAAATTTGGCCTGTTAGGATATCAGAGACTTATTGTGATGCTCTATAGCCTTCCTGAACTATAAATATCCTTGGAATTAAAAGGTGCTCTGTGATTAACTGCAAGGGTTTCCATTAAAACATACATTCATCACACAATCTTCAAAATTTTTACTTGCATCAGCAGATTTCCCCACAACAAAGCCACAGTAATGTGGTCACGTGCCAAGAGAGGTGGACAGTCACACGTGCTCCACACATTGTCCCTTCAACGCTTTGCAACAGGAAAGGTTCCCCACTAGTTTGGGAAATGGGCTGCACTGGAAAGGTGCAGCGATGTTCACAGACTGCCCTTCATGGTTTGAGCTGATGCCAAGAGATGTGGACTGATTTCAGGGAGCTGTAAATATCCCAAGCAAGTTCTGTGAGGAAGTGCACAATTTCCTTTTCCTAATCTGTTGTTTCAGAAAGACATTTTTCCCCCTCCAAAAGGTTTGCAAGGGCATAAGCATCTCTCTCGTGAAAAGGAATCAGGTGAGAATGCTTCTGGAGATCTATAGCTCTGGAAATGCAGTAACTTCAATTGCAGTAACTCTAAAATTCTGCAATTGTCCCACAATGGTTAGAGCTAGGCATTTACATACCTTTGCAAGACTGCAACCCACTGCTTGGAAAAGAAGATGGATTGATTCCATTTTCTCTCCAAAGCTTGCTTCACCTCTTAATAACAGAAGAAAAAAAAAATTAATTAATACATTTATACTTTTATATTCCTCTATATTCTGAATGTACATGTATAGTGCTTTTAAGTTCATCCTAAAGGCAAAACAGTATTTTGCAAAACTTAGAATATAATTTAGAACTAATAAATATCTGAGATATATATATGTGTATATATATATATATATATATATGAGAGACACAGGCAAGTGTCTGCTTTTGTGCAAAGTACTCCTGATTTCAGTGTAGTTACTCCTGAATATTAGTTAGTGGTATAAATGGATGCGCTTTAAATGCTTGTGTTCAGGTTATGGAATTATTTTTAATTATTAAATTAGTTAATAAATATTATGCCTTGTTAAAGTCTTTTTATGGATGAGTGACAAACATGAAAACAGAAATTGCTTTACCAACATTGATTGCCTTTTAGAAAAGCAATAATAAAATGTTCTGCTCTCATGATCACTGAGTAATTGGAAAAAGGACATTTGTACAAATAAACATGGCTCTTCTAATCTTACTCATCTGAGGTGCAAAGGCTGTGTATGGAATTGAATAGAACATCATTCCTGTGTTAGAAAGTATTCCCTTAAATAAGTTAATGATAAATTTTAGTGGTTTAGTCTTATTGTCTGCTCCTACTGAATTTGTAAATGAGCTGAAGATTTGTTAGCCCATTTCAATGCTGCATTTGAAAATATAATAAAGAAAAAAGTAAAGTCCAAAGAGGCTTCAATTTTATTGATGCCTTTGGGTTGTGGACTGCTCAGGCACGAACAGAGGAGAAGGAACTCCAAAAATGATTTGGTCACTTGAATCACACCTCTAAATAAAAGGTGCAATTTCTATTTTGTAAATCCTAACATGAGACTTGGGCCTTAAAAATGCACCTACAAATAAGCCTTTGAAAACAGATTTCTAAGCATGTCAGTGTTGTCCTGCTCGATGGTGCATAGCTTAATCATTTTTCAAAATGTCTCAAACATTTGAGATCAAAGTATTTTTTGTACTTTTGTGTGGTTTCCACTTATAAGCATTGTTTTAGGGCAGTCACATACAAGAATTCCAATGATTCGGTCAGTTACATACACATATGTAATCCAAGCTACTATGCAACTTTGCTTTACGTAGGCTGTGGGAGCTACACCAGGAGACAAGGAAGGAGGCCCACTAGAGGTCTCCCAAACTGTGTAAAAGAACACTACCCACCCACTTCTGGCACCTGCGAGCTCATTTGGGTCTTGATGGCCTTCCAAAGTCAGCGTGTAAAATGTGGGATGTGGAGGGCTCTTGTAACCTGTTTGCCAAACTTCAACATGGACCACACCCAGCCTGAAACGGGTGGCAGCTGCCAGTCTGAAAGTCAGTGTTTCCCCACAGGATATACAGGAGTGTTCTGGGTGCAAAGGTATCTCTCTCAAAATATTCACTTTTTTCTGTATGCTTTCATTCGTCGTTTTACATTCAGATGCACCTCAGTATTCAAATGCTTTATGCTCTTGGGCACACACTTGAGCAAGTGCATAAGGACTTAATCAAGTGCCCACACAACAGGCTTGCTCAGGTATTCTTAAATTTCACCTATTTATGATTATGTGTTTGATGACTTTGGTTATTTATGTACGAATTAAGCTTTCTGGCTACTTTTCAATCCCTTGACATCACTTATTGATCACTAACATCTTTCAGGCATGAAATCCTTTCATAATCAGTGCTGAAGATGGCACTTCTCTGTGTCAGCTCTAAAGAACTATTGAATTCTGGATAACTATTGGTCTTCCTGCCTGTCTTCCTTCTAGTGAGCATTGCAAGATACAGATATGCGATCAGAATGAAAATTCTGCTTAGTATTTCTAAGCATTACCCTATTTGAAAAAATAGTATGTGTCATGTAGTTATAAAGATGCACCACTATATCCATATTTAGTGAAATTAAGGGTAAACTGTATTATTCAAAACACATATAGATATAAAAAGATGATTTCGAACACTGATAAAACCCACTTATAACATTACAAGAATTTTGTTATACTGAAATGATTCTAAGCTATTTATATATAAATATTCAATGGCTTTGGAACTGCTCTTTAGAGAAATTAAACTCAGCTGAGAGTTTTTGTGGTACAGCAGCATAATTTTGCTACTAATATTTGCAATTTGTCTAGAATTTAACAGCCTGAATGCAGATTTTCTATCAAAAAGTCTAATTTTCTATCAAATGAACAAAGATTTATCACATTTATTTGAATGGAATATTTATATTTATTATATATAATGAGTGGAATTATATTTATATATATATATATTATATACATATGAATGGGATATTTATATTTATTGAGTTTGAAGTAGAAAAATAACATGTCTTGATTTACTTTATGTTGCAGGTATTTTATATTTATAATATTTGGAGTAGTATTGATACTAAGAGTTTTGTTTGTTGAACATGTTTAATTCAACCAGATCTTTTTGCATAGCTGTTGCACTTCAGCTTTAGTCTTCTGGTACTTCAGTGCCCACAGAGCAGGAGTAATGCTGAGACAATTACATAGCTATGAGCTTTCATTTAAGTACTAATTCAGCTGAAGAGAACAGAAATCATATTCCAATCATCTTCCAATCAGCTTCCAAACAGCATTGTTTAAAGGCTGAGCTGAGATTACAGTTTAATTGGTTAATGAAATCCTTCTAAGATATGGCAAACAAGTTCATACGTTAGAGAACATCAGGAATCTAACAGGAATAGAGGAGTAAAGGTGAACTGAAGAGCAGGAACAACCACCCAGGAATGATGAGGCATTGGAGCAAAATTTGCACTGCATATGCAGTGTCTATCTTCCCTAACCGTGACTTGCCATTTTACATTTCCTCCAGTTTACCCTTTTCCTGTCTCTTCCATAGTCTTCCTCTCTTTCACATCTTCCATTTCATCCTTCTCAATTAATTAGTTGCTACTTCTGCTGTAGTCATTATTTAATTATAGTTTTGTCTTCCTAATCTTATCTCTCCACACTTGATTTAAGTACTAGCTTTCCTAATCCATCTCCTTTCCTTCATAACTGGACCATCGATACTCCCTAACACTCAGATTTGTTTCCTCTTTGTAGTTTTTTCCTCTTTGCCCTGTTTTATTTCCTGTCAATCTCCAGGCCAGATTTGCTTGCCATAGCAAACCCTTTTTTATCCCCATTTTCATCTCAAAGAATGACTTTTCCACACCTTTACTCAGGCCTTTGTTGCATTGATTGCTTCAGCACTGGCTAGTGGAGTGAATCTATTGGTGCTGCAGGCCCAGCTCCCACACCATGGACATGTTGGAGAAGATCTTTTAGGACAAGAAAGTTCTAATTCTGCAAGACAGCCATGAGATGATCCTCGGTGGTAAGATGCGTTTCAGAAGTTTTCTCTCTTACCAAAACTAAACTCCTGTGTAAATATATCTGCTATTCTGTCTGCCCCAACTCTTAGGACACCTTTCCGAGCGCCCTCTTATTTTAATTTACAGTGCATTCATCTCCTCACTGATGAAGTATCTTTGCCTCTGAACAGCTTCTCTGTTCCACACTGCACAGAGTCAACTGGAGAGAATGTGTTCTAATGATTCACCTGAATCTAGGCTTGGCATCATCTGCAGAAGCACACCAGAGTTTTATTTAGGCCATCTGGAGCTTTTCCAGAGAAGGGATGAAGAGCTTCCAAAGAACTGATCTGTAATATTTAAGAATGTACAGATCAGATACAAAGTTTAATTTTCCAAGTTTCTTAAAATTGATTAGTTTATGTTAAAAAAAATTAAAAATACAAAACGCATCAGGCCCATGTTCAAAGTAGTTGATATCACTTCCCAAAACATTAACTCATCAGAAATTTTTTTTTAAAGTTTTAACACTGGGACACACAAAATCATAAACTCTGAATTTCTCATAAGTTGCTTCATTCACAGAACTATCTAAGATGTTTTGGCAGAAATAAAGTCCAAAATGGAACATGAAGGCTTTCATCCTGTGTATTTTTCCATAGTCAGAAATAGCAAAAGTCTTTTAAAATATCAAATCACTTTAGTAAAAAGCAAGTCTTTATATTTTGAGATTTTAAAAAAAAATCTTATTTAATCCCTTCCCATATGTTTTAAAAGCAATTCTACAAGAGGGTGTTTGGGTTTTTTCCATAAGACAAAATGCTATTGGTAAGGGCTGAGCAGCTTAATTCTACCTAAATTTTTTCTACCCCTTCCTACATAAATATAGGTAGAATTTCTGCACAAATATATTAGAATGATCTGAGATATCGCAGAACAGTTATTACTTAGCTATACTGCAAAAGAACATAGAATAAAGCCTACTTCAGTATTGTTATTATTTTAAATCATAGGTTGGTTTTTGTATCTGGAAATCCAGGTAATACTGCAGCAACTGGACTGCCAGCTGGACAAGAGTATGAAGAATATACAAATGATGCATTATTCATACCAATGTATGCTCATTGTTATTTCCTTGCCAATTCACTGAATGGAATTACACTACAAAGGAAAATAATTTTAAAGCTTTTTCCAGTAATATTTCAAAGCTATCCCACGATGAACCACTGGAGTTCATGTCATCCAGCTAAGCATTCACAGTATTACAGAGTATTGCCAACATTCTTCTTTATTGATCACACACTAACATCAGTCTCTCATTCCCACAGCACCATAAAAAATGAAAACTTCATCTTCACAGCCATGTGGATCACAGATCATCCTATAAAATATGTTTAGGTTGACAGTACCTCTTTGAACTATGCATTTCATATTATGTTTCTATTACTGTTCTATGTTGTGCCCTGTCACAATCCATTTTGAAAACAATATCCCTCCATTAATGTTCAAATTTATAAAAAACACTCTTATGTCCTTAGACTATATGTCTACTCAGGTATTTAGAATGGATTTGTGGACATAAACAGTGATATTTTTCTTTCCTAGTGATCCTTCAGCAGGCTGGTTACTGTCAATAGCTCAAAATTGAACATGGGCTAAAGGAGATAGAGGAGCTGAAGATGCTGAGGTTGCCAGCAACTTATTGAGTGGAACTCAGTATCTCACAGGGTCCTGCAGATCCTTCAGAAAGAATATCAGCCATGCCCAGAATGAATACTGTGAACAGGGGTGGGCCTGAAGAAGCTCTTGATCAATGCAAAATATGAATGTTATTACAAGGATATGTTTTGAAAGAGTCAGTTTTGAGATGATAGTTCTTAATTTACACAAGATCTGAATGGATTTGTAGGACCAGAATCCTAGCCCTTGCCTGCTATGCTATTGGATGAGAGCCTAAAGGCTCTTCTGCACGAGGAGTCCTATCACACACATAGAAAGGGTAAGCCTGTTCATGCCTGAATAAAGCAAATATGACTTGATCCTTTGTAGCTCAACACATTTCTGCTCAATCCTGTGAACCACTGAACTGAGTAATGTTAATTCCATTATATTCATTAAAAAATCAAAAACAAAGCTAAGAAAGAGTGCTCATTCCCACATGTAATTGGAAATTAATGAGAAAGATTGCTCAATAGAGGGTTCCCTGCATTCAATTCAGCTGTGTGTTTACAGCCTGATGAATATGAACAGGATCTTTTCTTGATGTAGGGAATAATGAAAGCTCTATTTTCAGTGCCACACCTGGTCATGACCAGCTAAGTCAGCCTAAAGCAGAATGATCACTGAGAGCGGGTAAAGCTACAGAAGCTGAGCTATTACCTTTTGGATTGTCCAGTTTTTATTCACTTCCTCAGTTTTCAGGACTGTGGTATTTCTGTTCTTTTCCACACATTTTATTATGCATTGCTTGTGTACTTATTGCTACCTACAAAAATATTTTTTCATATAAAATTAGTTGTTATGGTTGTGTATTTCAAGCAGAAATTTTTTGTGTGCAGTAAGTTTTTACAAGTGATTATAATAATAGCTTTAACATGCCCATTGTATATCTTATGAAAGTAGAAGGAATTTTACTTTGGCAAAGACAGCAGATGATGGCCAATAGACTGTCCTTTTTTCTTCTGTTGTAATTCAGCAGAATTCTGCTTATAGAAAGATAAATCAGCATTGATTTTGTAGTGGAGACTAGTTATTATTTTAAGGGCATTCTAAATCTCTTCTGCCAAATTTATAGTCATGGACCATATTTATTCTTCCAGCAATTTCCAGGAAAGCTGTTTGTGAGGATCATTCAATCAAACTGGGACTACTCTAGCCACTGGAAGATGATCATTCAGTCACCATGCCCCTTCTCCCCGCCAAATACGGGCAGACAAATATCCTTGTACTCACAAATGCCAAGCTACTGTAAATGTATTTTTAACATCTGCAGTTTTAGTTAAAACTGATTTATGGCTTTAGGTAACTTAGAGAACTTAATGCTAATTGAATAGATGAGAAGAATGTTATTCATTGCACAGACTAATTCAAAACTGCTAATGCAGTTATCAGATGGAAGTCAGATTTGTTGTATCAGTTTATTCTTATATGAATATTGTGGCATTAAGAGAATAGCTGCTACATGTTGAGACAGTGGAAAACTCCAAATGCTTTTTGCATTCCTGTTCCATTTCTTTTTCCAAGGTTGTTAGCTTTGATTTGTAGTTCTTTGTCTTATACTGAGTGATTTTTTTTCATGCAGGACCAAGTGCATTAATAGCCTAGGGCAATATTATGAGTTATTTTAGGTAAATCTGCCCATAGAACAATGTTTACAGCTGCTAAATAATACCATTTTGATTCTCAAGGTTATAAAATCAGGTTCTAGCTTGTAATGACACTATAAAAGGAAAAGAAACAATATAATAAACTATATAATATTTTGGAAATTAATGAGAATTAAGAATCTGTCAAGTATTCAGTGTATAAAATAAACATTCATCCCTCACTTTGCAGATGTGAACTTGTTCATTTTAATGTATAGCAGATTACAACATCCAGAGGGAAAAAATGAAAAGAAAAAGAAAGAAGAAAAAAAAAAAAACAATCCCAATGCCTTCCAGCAACACATTCCCTTTTCTGTAGTCACTCATCACTCATTTCTGGTGTACCAGGGACAGAAAGCAAAGGGAGCAAAGTATAAGAATCACCAAGTGACATCTGACATTTATTCACTTGGAACGGCTGAAACAGCTACAAAAAAAAAATGAAAGCAGAATGGAAAATTTCTCTACAGAGAAATCACTATGGGGATTAAGCAAGGTCTAACCGACTTGCATGCGAAGTTGTGCTAGCATGATTGTGCTACTTTTTGAGTGTCAGCTTGTGTATTTTTGCAATTCTGCATTCTGCCTTCAGGAGGTATCAGTCTTCTCAAATCGCTACAGTTTTTTCATCTGGCCCAGCCCAACTTAAATCCAGCCTAATCTTGTTCCTCCCCATAGCAGGTTTGTCTGGATGCTCAGTTTGACAGCACCATTGCAGGACAGTCCCCAGGCCCCCCTGGTTATGTGGCAGCAGTGTGTGGGCAGGTAACATCTTATCTGCAACTAATTTCATCAACACAGGATACTGCAGCATTGAACTAAGACATTATCTAAAATTCTGGAGAAAATAGACTTGGGCCCACTCAGCACTTTTCTTGAGATGGAAGCCATTCCTGCTCTGAGACTGTTGTGTTCATAGGATGTACCTGGTAATTTTTGTAGTTCTCTTGGCTCTAATTTAGGCTTTCTTAAATGGTTCTCTGTTAATAGGATTTTAGAATCATACATTTGATTGTTAAGTTTATTTTACCATCACCTAAGTTATGCTTTAGAATACTTATATTCCAGCCTATTAAATTCTCCTAATATTCACACCAGCTGAAAAATAAATGCCTCTGCAGGTATGGAAAAATCTGTGTTAGTACAGCATCTCCAGTGAAGACTATATACTTTCTATTCCCAGAGTAACTGAGGAGATTGGTAAGCAGCAGCTACTAAAAATAACTATCTAAATCTTACTGACTGGGGCCTAACCCAAGAAACTTGTCTCAAGGGAATTTCAACATTTGTATTATGTTTGCTTAAGCCTGGACTAATAGAGGAGATTTATAAAACGGGAAAAAGCAAGTGGTTATAGTTCCACCTTGATGGGAGTGGGATAACATAATCATGGCTCGTCGCAAATTAAAGTCTGAAGTTATCTGCAAATCTCAAGTTCCTTAAAAAGGGGATGAATGAAAAGTTAGAATGATCCATGTCAGAAGAGATGTGTTAGCATGATTTTTGAAATTAACAGAGCGCTAAGGGTGATTATATTTTTATCCATTAATTGAAATCATTCAGCACTGTTTATGGCAGAAAGGATTTGATGCCTTTTTATTTTTTAGTAAGAATAAACATTTTGTTGCTAAAAGTAATAGTGTTGATAGTGTTGATGTAGAATTCCTCGCAGAAATGTGAGTGTATGATGTGGTGCAACATAACATCCTGATTAAAAGACTGAAATGTGAAAGCAACAAGGAATGGAAGGAAGAGCTGTTTGGAGCTTTAGGGGCTGAAGGCAGCAACAGAATACTAGAATAAGTTCTCAGCTTCATGGTTCCACTCCGAAAAGCAATGCTACACAATGCTACATACAGCCAGAAGACATGACCCAAACTGAACAAAGGGATATTCCAGACCAAATGCCATGGTCAGCATATAAAGCAGGGGAAGATGAAGGAGGGGAAGATTTGGAGTGATGTCATTCATCTTCCCAAGTCACCGTCACACATGATGGAGCCCTGCTCTCCTGGAGACAGCTGGACCTGTGCCCATGGGAAGCAGTGAATTAATTCCTAGTTTTGCTCTGCTTGAGTCCATGACTTTTGTTTTCCCTATTAAATTGTGTCTATATCTGAACCCATGAGTTCTTTTGCTTTTGCCTTTCCAATTCTCTCCCCAGTCTCATTGGTGGGAGAGTGAGCAAGAAGACCATCAGAGGACAGAACATTCAAATAAGGTGCTTCAATTCTCAATTCTGTTATGAATCTTCTAAAATAGTGCTTTCTTTGATTATCAGGTCATTTTAAGTTTCATCACAATGTGACCATGGAGATTAGACATCATGTACTTATTAAAGCTGACATCTGAAGGCTTTTCCAAAAATAAATTCTCCCCTTGCAGAGAGGATTTCTCAATCACCTTAATTTTTTGCAGTATTTGAGGATAAAAATAATCTCCAATGACTGGAAAATTTCCAAAAGAATGTCTGGAAAATTGCAAAATAAAGACCTATATATGGTTCATGAATTGACCATTCATTCATGAGATTATCCTATCATACTTTCTAGCTGAAGACTGAGGGAAACAGGCACTGCCTTTATTCAGCTTTTAGGTTCTATATCTTCATATATTAGATTATTCCCTGTTATATCAAGAGATGTTCTTCTACTACATGAATTGCCCATAAAGGATCTGTCTGCCCCATAGGGAACCCCCTCCACTGCTGGCTTAGTGGTTGAGTACACAGGAAATAGAAAATTTGGGTTTAATTACCTTTTCAACCTGATGGTGGCCTAATCACACCTATTCCTCTGAGAGGCTTTGAGGAAAGATGTTCTCCAAGAGACCTGGTAAAGTGAGGTTTGTGTTCAGTAGCAGATCCCAGCTTCACTGGATGACAGGAGGAGTGTTTTGGCTCTCTAAGTCTAGCTAAAATTGCTTATTGTGTGTGAGGGAATACTGAAACCTTACTTGCATATTTCTTTTTAGAGTTTAGTGGAAACTATGAACATCAAACTAGGATTTTCCAACTCTGTTTTCTCTTTTCAGTGCTGTAACAAGGAGATAATAGAATCGTGTTCCTGGGGGTTTTTGGGCGTTTTTTTCTCTCTCTTCTAATCTTGTATCCTTTGCACAGTAATATTTATTCAACAGGAAAGGCTTTAGATATTTCTGTTGTTTTGTACTGGAAAGGACTTATATTTTGTGTATGGAATGGGAATTCCAGGAAACTGTCCTATGTACTCTGCTCTTTCCAGTTTTGCTTACGAAACACTTAATCTCCTGACTGTTCTGAAGCCTGGGAATCTTCCCAGTCTGTGTTGGTTCTGAATAGAAACAGTGCACTGAGCATCTAAATAAATTCAAGTGCTCATAAAAGGAGAAAGCAGCAAGTTTAGGTGCTGCTAGCATCTACATTAAAGCTACATGGTTTTGTTTTCTTTAGTTGTAGTAGCAGGTAGAGCCACAAGTTGTGGTATTGGACACAGGCAGAGCAAAGTGCTTCATCAATCATTCAGGCTGATGAGTATTTAATTAGCTGAAATATGTTTATAAAACTGGGTAAATAACTTCATTGTTTCTCAAATGGGGATGCTGATGCCTAAGGAAAATAAGGACCAGTTTTAATATAAGTTTCTCTGCTCCTGGCTGAAATCCAAAGGCCAAACGTATTTTTCCCTGCTTTTTCTGCTCAGGATTTTAGTAAATATTGAATAATGAAACTGAACAGTGAAGTTTGCCAGAGGCACAGAAATTAATACTTAGAAGAGAATTCTTGCACAATTGACACCTATCTTATCTGATAACTTTATTTTATAATTGTTTTCCTAGAACATTGCCTACAGTATTCCAAATGAAATTTCCACTTGCTTTTATACTCTTCCATCACTACTTGAATTACTAAATCTAGTTAGAGACCACTAGTCCTCAATGCCACTAATGTATTACAATATTTTCTGCATTGCAAATCCTAATAGACCTAATTTTTAGTTTCTGCTGTAGTGGAAATTCTTATTAGTAACTTTTTCTCTGAGTTTAAATTAATATTATTTTCCATTTCATTATTATTTTGTTAAACTTCATAATCCTTATGTATAATAAGCTATTTGCTGCTTTCTTCATAATTCCCCTCATCTTCAGTGTCAGAAAATTTTGCTAACACAGTCATTAAGGAAATAAACATCGTTCAAGGGAAATGCAAATTAAAAATCTAAATGAAACACACCTCTAAAGTTAGTTTAAGACAGTGTAGAACAAATAGCTTTCTCTCTAGCCTTTTGACTCTCAGCAGAATTATTCCAATTGTGGGATGGATTTAATCAGGATGATTACAGCTATATCTTGGAAATTTTAAATAAGCTACATATAATTAATATTCCAGAAGCTCCATGCTGCTGTATGCTCTTTGTTTGGGGAAAAAAACAAACACAAACACAACAGCATATACCAGATTATTATTATTATGCAAAAATCCCACTCATAACTCCAAATACAGAAGAAAAAATTGTTGGTCCTCAATAGGAAGCAAAACTGGGTTAGAAAAATGTCTGGAAAAGTAGTGTCATAACTACTGCATGATACAGTCATTCTTTCAAAAACCAAGCCAATAATGAGCTCATCTGCCGAACTAACAGCTCACTGCTCATGCTACTGAAAAGGTGTTGCAAGGAAAACTGAAAGACTGCTTTTTTTTTTTTTTGCCTTTTAATTAATTTTTTTTAATTTTAAATTCAGTATTTTGAAGAAAGCCATAAATGGAATTTAGGTACCTAACTTTCATTTAAGATAGGCTGATATTTTCTCACTCAAATGAATCAATTTTCCTAACTTCTTTATGATGAAAATACACACACTTTACTGAACTTTAATCAAGTACATAGAGTTAATTGAGTTTCTAGAGGGCTTGCCAGGCAGGCAGATTGGATGCAGCAAGAGCTATCCCTGATGTTTTCACAAGGGGTGTGGGTTTCCATGGCCCAGAGATCCGAAGTAGATCTGTCCAGGCTGTGTTGATGTGCTGCAGAGCTGTAAACCCCACCACATCCATTAACATCTTGGCTTCAAAGAGGGAGGTGGACAACTGTGTCTCACCAGTGCAGACAAGGTTGCATTGTAAACCAGAGCCAGCTTGGGTTCACCCTCAGTTTCCACCTGCAGCAGGTCAGGAGCAGCTCAGCAGTAAGGCTCAGCCTCTCTGCCTGGTGTGGAACTTAAATGTTTATTCTTATGGGTGCTACAAGGGAGTGAGTTCTCAGCTCCTCAGCTTCTAGGTGGAAATGGCCATGATAGCTTCCAACTGCAAGGTCTTTTAAGAGTAAACTTAACCAATGAATAATTGACAGCTAGATGATTTTTACTTTTCACTCAATAACCAGAGAGCTGTGACCTGCAGTGCAGCATTTCAAACCCAATCACACGATATCACCTAAACCCGAGGAGGAGGAGGAGGAGGAGGCGGAGGAGAAGGAGAAGGAGAAGGAGAAGGAGAAGGAGAAGGAGAAGGAGAAGGATGCTTAAACATCTCCATCTTGTTCCATACACCACTATACCTTAAAACTTCAAGCTATGAGTTTTCACCCTATGATATTACACAATTCTATTCAAACTATACACCCACAATCCCAGTTCTATCACTCAACTTTGGGAGCCTTCTCCATGGCCTCAGGTCCAAAGCAGTGTTCTGTTGAGGGTTTGCACCTGTCAGCACAGGAAGCCCAAATTCTTCTCTGCCCAGGGTTCTAACATCATCTCTGCCTGTAAGCAGCCATTCTGGAAGCTGAATCCTTCATGTGGGCTCAGTCAGGGAACAACAAATGGAGGGAGAGCAGCTGCCTTGCCATGCACTCAAACACTGCAAGTAGGGAACTTTCCTGGAATTTCTGGTTGCAGATCCCTGAAATGACATTCAAGTTACAAAATATTGGAGTTTTCCAGTTTTGCTCACGGTATGAGTCAAAAGCAGATCCCAGAATTGACTGCAGTTTGAAAGAAACCCCTTTTGCAGGAGTTGTAAGAGATAACTTTCCACACCACAGCCCCAAGAATGTCAGTAAATAAAGATGCTACACAGAGACCTGGAGCTTTAAGTTTAGTGAGAGTTAGGGCCTCATATTGGCATCTACATGGTGTATTTTAGTCAAGCTCAGCCTTAAAATGGCATTGTCTCATGTAAGCTCAGTCTCCATTTCTTCTTTCCTGGACATATCTCTTGATATTTTCAATGTTTCCTACTTCTATAAAGTAAATAGTTGGGTTTTTTCCTCTGAAACTAGAATGGGTTTGGTTTGGTTTGGTTTGGTTTGGTTTGGTTTGGTTTGGTTTGGTTTGGTTTGGTTTGGTCAGGTCAGAATAATGTGAAATATAACTAAAAAACCCACAGAATATGTAATTTAAGCTTATTTGACAACGTTGTGAGGTAATGTGTTTGAGGATGTTACCTGCATTTCTACACCTGTTCTCATCACACACCTTCATGCTTATGTCAGAATGACTAAAAGAAAAAGATCATAGATAGATAGATAGATAGATAGATAGATAGAGAGACAGATAAATATATATGTATGTTCAAAACTAAATTTTCTTAAGATTGCTTATCTCTCCCTGCTCTTAAAAGCTTTTTTTTTGCCTTTTTCCCCTCTTATTAAATATATCTATGTTTCCATCTCCTTTTGAACTGAGATCCAAGTTACTACCAGAGCTGCAAACAGAATACAGAAATCCTATACATTGTTCCTGTGGTGCTGTAGCCAGAAAAAAAAAAAACAAACCATAATTGATTAAACAGACATAACATATGTTGGTAATCACATCACTTAGACTCTGAACTCTAAACAATAGGGCTAGAAGGATATACTTTATAAAATACTTTTAAAATTTTTTCTCTCTCTCATTGAGACCTTTCCTAAGTTCTTTTAAAGATTGCAGACAAGAGACAATAATTGGATTTCCAGACCTGTCTTTATTACTTGAACTATAGAAATCCAGAATGAATGGTCTAACTTTTTGCCAGAATGGATTCATAGCTTATATGAACTGACTCTGGTTTTGCTCATCTAGGTAAAGGGCCCTATCACATGTATGCATTTAAAGGAAGTCTGCTGCTCAGTCTTTAGAGATATAACAAGCAAAGTATTAGTTTTAATTGCATACTGATCTGCAACATTTATGTAGATGCTCATTCAAAAATTTTTTAAAAACCCAACAAATCAAAAAATATAAAAGGAGAAAGACTGAGAATAAACAAAGAAT
This sequence comes from Regulus satrapa, assembly GCA_013396955.1. Classification (NCBI taxonomy): domain Eukaryota; kingdom Metazoa; phylum Chordata; class Aves; order Passeriformes; family Regulidae; genus Regulus; species Regulus satrapa. The sequence continues at coordinate 45,712 of VWZN01019493.1, read as the reverse complement.
TAATGGCTTTTAAAAATATGTAAGTTTTTTTGTTGTTGTTTTTAACATTATGTCTTTATAAGCTAGAAATGTTGTCTCCAAAAGCATACTCAGTCTGACATTCTGGTACATTATTTTTTAGCAAACCTGCTGCTGTCTCAAAGTAGCAGAAATCTGACTTGTTCATTTTCCACCAGAGGTTTCTTGAGTTACTCATAAGAACTAGGAATTCATTTAGACAAAAAACAGCAGCTGCTTTACAGAAAAAAATAAAACTTATAAGGATTAAGAAGCTTTATTTTCTATGTATATGAAATAAATTGCTTCCTTAGATTTCCACTAGACTTGACTGATACATATAAGTGATTTTTAGCGATGCACTGCTGAATGTTATGGGTTCCTTTCTGTACTGAGAACAAAGCATCTTTTCAGACTGAGCTTGTACTCCTAGCTCAGAGAGTTTCCACTATGTCCACTTTATCCCCATACCCTGAAGGGGAATGGCGCTGACATTTCCATGATTCTGTAGAGCTGAACACCTGAATGGATTCCAAATTATGTCAGTCAAGTGCTATATCAGTGGCTTCACATTCAAACTCTTTGCTAATATGGGAATTTCCTGATTCAGCCTCTCATCAGATTCTACAAAGGCTGAAGTTGAGTGGTATTTTTTGGTTCAGACATCATCATTAGAGCATGACCCAGAACTATCACCCTGTTTAAAGTGTTAGTAAATATGATTATACTGTGAAACTAATTCTATGAATGTAATAGATGTCAGAGGAAAATCTAATTTAATCTCTCTAATTGGTCTGTTATACTAACTGGATTAACATGCAGACAGATAAGAAAATGTATTTTTAATTCTGATTGTATGTTCATACCATAAAGTGACAACTTTATGTGGCTGGAAATACCATCTGAAATTACAGATGGGCATAACATTAGTTTCAAATTTTTTTTTTCACATTATTTATGCCTTGTTTCATATCAATCCTTAGATTATAAATATATTTTTAACCCTGGAAAGCCTTAGGAAAGACATACTGTAATCATGGCAGGGAAATGTGACATAAATTCTGGACAGATAATAAAAGGTTTTCACAGGTTTCTATCCCACATCGATTTGATGATCTTTGACTAATTCAAGTAAGCTTCAAACAAACCCCCTTCTTCAAAGTAAATGTAAACTTCAAACCTCCTAAGAACTGTCTAGAAGAAAGACCCTGGAGATTAATACTACATGAACTACCCTGGACATTGAGCAATTATCCAGGGAAAGGACTTTTTATCTGCATTGCTCCAAATCAAACATAACTACATTGAGAGAACTGCACTCACAACAACTTGAAGTTAGCATGGTAGATTAAAAATATCTTAAGACTTCCTTCCTTTTTCCACCCATAGCTGTGAACCTGATTATAGTGTCCTTAAATCATGTCCTAATCTCTGCTAATTTTGCCAAAAAGTACTGATTGTGAAGCAATATTAAACACTCTTTATATCTAAGGAGCTGTTACATATGGCCACAGTTATGTGCTGACACCTTGGTGAAAGAATATGGTCATATACAAAATGTAAAATGGTATGAAAACTTAAAAACCAATGCACTAAAAGAAACAGAGGTAACAGTAATCTCTTTTTCTTTCTTGGATCACCATTTTCAAATTACTGGAAAATACAATTTCTTTTCTTTGGAATGAGTCTGAATGTTCTCTGCAAATCAGTTGTGCTGGAAAAGTGAAACTCAGCTGGGATAGGACAATCTTCAGATAGTTTACCCAATTTAAACATAAATTTATAAATCATCTTGATGATGTCTTTCATCCTCTCTTAATCTCATTTCATTTTTTAATCGCCTTCCTATTTTCCAAATTCACCAGGTGAAGGGTCACTTTGCATTATAGAATAATTTAGGCTATCCAGAATTAATGCTTCTGGAGACATTTGCAGCCAGGTCCACCTACAGGAACAAATTCCTTGCTGACCGTAAGGGTTTTAGTTGTCCAAAAAGGAGATTCTTTTCCGGAAAGAAATTAAAAGGGGAAAGAAGGGTGTTTGTGACTCAGCAGATATTAACATACCTTGTAGGAATTCTGGCTAAGGAAACCAAACCTGTTCAGTCTTTGTCATGCTCTTGAACCAAAAGAGAAAAGGAGAGGGATGTGTATCAGCATGAAGCATTGCATTTCTAATACCAGGCCTGAGCTGAAGTTTTCTAAGGAAGAGCAGGGGTTTTTGTTAATGAGAGAATGATTATGACTCCTTAGCTTCCATACTGGCATTTCTGTACTAAATGTTCTTCTGTATTTGAAGATAATTTTATTCTTTCTACAGTGTTTTATTGTACTCTGTCAGTTTTTAAAATTCAAATCCTCAAAGGGTCTTGAGTCTGCAATGGAAAACTTTAAACCTACACAAAATGAATTTCCTGACTAATTAAAACTTCTGCAGGGAAAGTTTTACCTCATTATAGAACAAGGCTTGCCATTCAGTCCATCACTGTTAAAAGAAAGACCTGGTCTTTCCCCAGTTCATTGCTTGCTATTCAAACCAGGACTGTTCTTTTGGGAATTGACTTAATTTTTTGTCCTCTGTTGCTTCTTGTGTATTCAGAGATCACCCTTGAGCAAATCTCCCCAAGGAAGAGGCCTGTGTGACAGCAACCTGAAACTGACCCCTGGAATGAAATGGTTATAAAGAAATGCCTGTGGCAGGTAGACAGGAAGGTTGCTATAAGCTGTCAAAGCAGAAGAAACAGAACCAAAAAAACCCCCTAAGTTTTCAAGAACAACAAAAACTTTTTGAAGAGTGTTTTAGGGAGCAGCACCTATTCTAGCTCACTCAGCACTGTCAGGGCTGATGACTCTGCAATCATCCCTTCTGTCAGGAGAGAAATGAGAAGTCAGAAAGAGCCACTAGCTATGTCTACTGTGAAACACCACAAATAAATTGCTTTGTATTTTGATACCACAATGTCAAATATTTGTTTAAATGAATATTTAGAAAAAGTGAGTGGAGGATTTGCCTCTCTAAAGTAATCTAATTAAGGTACTCTAAGCATACCTAATAGTTTGTAACTGTTAAACCCAGTGGGAATCAGAACAGATCATGCTTTTTAATAGAAATGCACTCATTAGACTTCAGTTTGGTTTGAAAGCTGCTGGTACGGTCTAGCCTTATGTTTATTTTAATTATTATTTTCTGTCCTAAAAATATCCTACTTTTCTGTCATCAAAATAAAAGGCAGCAAACTTGACTAATGAAACAAAAAGGGGAAAAAAGAAACCCAAACAAAACAGCAAATGGGTACACTTGTTTAAAAGTAAATATTTCTGCACTTGCTCGTATGTAGCTTTGAGCAGGGGGCCAAGATGCTCTTTCACATCAGCATTCTCACAGATAAGCCTCTGGAACAGAAGGAAGTTCTGCATCACGCTCTCTCAGCTTTCCATGAAGCCCACTAGAGAGTTGCTGCCTCTTCTGCAATCCCTCCAAAAGCCTCCTAAAATAGAAAAAGACAAAACAAAAGGTACTTGGTCTTCATTAGACATTCAGTACAGTATGACGGTGCATTTTCTATCCCATTCCTATGCAGCATGGTGGAGAACTCTTACGTGTTCCAAAAGTGTGTAAGCCTTTGCTAAAAGAAAACAATGATTTTGTAGATATTTTGGGTAACAAGCACTTCTAATGGGAACTTTTACTTTATAAACATTTATTTTAAAAATTCAGATTTCAGTTTATAGTTTGAAATCTTGAAATCAGAACATGTGAGCTGCCAGTTGTCATTACAAAATGGGAAAACTTCTAAAAGTAACTTGCATGTTTTAACCTAAACCTAACTCACTGTCTTTCTCCATATAGACACTGTACCTCATAAGCCCTAGGTCTGAAATTATAGATATAATTTTTTTCACATGCCTTTAAGCACATAAGATGGACTGTAGCCAGGCCAGCTGTCCAAGTTTCTATTTAAACAAAAATATTACAGCAACATTAAGATGGGAGTCCAGCCTTCTCATTTAATCCTTAACGATCCTCTGGACAATTCTTTGTTAATTTCTGTCTCTCCCTGAAATCTGGATTACTAACTATAACCAGGAGTGAGATGAGTCTGTGTTTCTTACGGGCTCATAGAACAGCCTATTACTGATGTGTATGTGAACTGGTTCATGTAAGTAGTCTCACAAAACTCACTCCTGAGGACAGGAATATTCTAACAGCTGTCAGCGCAGAGCAAAGGCATTCTCACAAAGTACCTTCCCTCTCTGATTTGAATACACTTGCTAAAAATGCACTTCATGCTTTTACATAAAGTATCACTTTTACAAGTTTAAACAGTCACAACTGTAAATATAGTATTCAGTTATAGGACGAATAACCAGGACAAAACTTTCATGAAGAATTAACCCTTTCAGTCTAAAATCTTACTCCTACTTTATACCCTTGAGTTTCTGTGAAGATCATGCTTAAAATTTAAAAAAAAAAAAGCAAATGCATTGCAATACTTTTTCTTCCAATACAGAAAAAAACAAATATTCAAAGAATATCTGAATATTCTTTCAAGATGGTAGTCTAAACAAGTAGTTTTCAACAAGCTTTCTTGTCTGCTTATTTCTCTTTATTGCTCTAAGGTGATAAACTGGTTTACTTTTAGTAACTTTTACAATTGTTTAGTCTGACTTCTTAGGAAGTAATTCAGTCTCCAGGAAATTAATTTAAACGAATGGGGTTTTTTGGTTTTGTTTTTTCCATAAAGCTTCTGAAAAATCTTGTTGACCAGGAAATTTCTGAAGGGTTGGGTAAGGTTATGAAGTCAATGGCCTAAAGAGGAAACTGCAGCTGGCAGTTTCGGGTATATTGAGCAATTACATTTTCAAGAAATCCTTGTTTGTTTTTAGCTTTTATGGTAACCATTCATGAGGCTTCATGTGGCTAGTGTTTCTTGTGTAAGGGAAAAACCCTGCCTGGGAGATTTGTTTCTGATGCTTTCTTCTTTTGCAATTGGAAAGTAAACAATGATTACTTTTTTAAGCATAACAATGCAGGAGTTCAAAACTAAAAGTAGGGAAGTGCAGAGTACTCATATGCACAGACATCAGGAATACATGCTATTTAAGAAAGTAGTTATGGGAATTTGGCAAATACTTTTAATTTTTCTCACATCCTTCTCTTTTCATGATATTCCTTTGGGTTTTGTTCATAAAGAACTCCAGGTAAAATTCCCCTGAAACCCCTCCAGGAACATGAACTAAAACTAGTGCATGACACCAAGGGAACAAGAGACCAACAAGAGAAAGCAGCTCTGCAGAAAGGGAGCTGGGGATCCTGGTCCATGGCAATTGAATATGAGTCATGGTGCCCTGGCAGCCAGGAGGGTCAACCCTGTCCTGGGGACATCAGGCACAGCCAGGGAAGGGAGAGGATTGTCCTGCTCTGCTCTGCGCTGGGGCAGCCTCACCTGCAGTGCTGGGGGCAGTGCTGGGTGCCACAATGTAAAACTGACATAAAGCTATTAGAGTGTTCAAAGGAGGGCTGCAAAGATGGTGAAGGGCCTTGAGGAGAAGCTGTGTGAGGAATGGCTGGGGCCACTTGGTCTGTTCAGCCTGGAGAAGAGGAGGCTGAGGGCACACCTCATTTCAAGTCACAACTTCCTCATGAGGGGCACAGGAGGGACAGGCACTGATCTCTGCTCTGTGGTGACAGTGACAGAACCCGAGAGAATGGCCTGAAGCTGTGTCAGGGGAGGTTTAGGTTGGATATTAGGGCTCTCCACCCCAATGGTGGTTGGGCACTGGAACAGGGTCCCTAGGGAAATGGTCACAGCACCTGGGTGACCACGGACAGAGTTCAAGAAGCTTTTGGACAATGCTCTCAGGCTCAGGATGTGATTCTTGGGGCTGTTCTGTGCAGAGGCAGGAGCTGGACTTCGGTGATCCTTGTGGGCCCTTTCCAACTCAGCATATTATATGATACTGTGGTCAAGACCAGTAATAAATGGGATGGACTGCTAGGATGGACTGCTCTACAGACACCTCTATTTATCAGGATTACAAAGTCAGCTAGGCTCTAATATAACAAAAATCTGAGACTGTATTTTTATGTCCCAGTTTCAATTAATATAAATTCATAGATTATGGTGACAGTGATCTCTAAAATGCATGTGTGAGAGAAGTGACCTTGTTTTTTATTTAAAAAATAACTAATTCTAATAGAATTTAGCATCAAATAGTTCCTCTTCTTCTCTCCCTTTTTTTTTTTTTTTTTTTTTTGTTTTAAACTTAAA
>VWZN01019493.1:23761-39429 GCA_013396955.1 Regulus satrapa | reverse complement strand
TTTTTTTTTGTGTGATCTAAACTAAAGATAATCTGGAAAATATATATACAAAAAGACACTTTGAATTCCCATATCAATAGAAGCAGTTTTTCAGAATTCTCAAGCTTTTGAATAAAGAAAAGAATCAAGTGATGTTAAATAAAAATACCATGTCATAAGGTATATGTTGCAGTGCAATCTTTGGAAAAATAAAAATATCTCACCAAATTACTTTCATATATTTTAAAATGTTACCTCGTATCTTAGAAACACTGGAATGAGTTAGTATCTTCATATGGGATGGTTCTGTCACTGGTGGGGCTTTGCATCATTCATCACTTTCTTTTTTTTTTTCCACTGAAAGCAAGAGGTAAAGAGAGTTAATTATGAGGAAAGGATAAGTGTAATGCTCCAAATAAGAAAGAAGTAGAGCATATGTTGATAAAATCTGTACTGTGCATTAAACATGTACAGCCAAACTCAGACCTAGCAGCAAGCAAAATGTTTTAGCTTTGAGCAAAAGAAATTGGTTAAAAATCCACTTAGTGAGGGGAAAAAAAAAACCAAACCAACAAAATAACACTATTAAAAATGTACTACATTAAATATATTAAATCATCACTGGAAGAATTGAAGTAGTTGATTAAACAACTGTGTGTGAGAATATCCATCAGCCAGCCTGACAACCCAAACAATAGTGCTTTCTGCCTAAATATGACTTGTCTCTAATTGGGCTCTAGTTTATTTCAAATTCCATCCAGGATAGAATATTTGGTAACCTGAACTGGTAAACTCTCATTTTGGAGGTCAATGCCATATCACCATCATGACAACTGTCTGAGAATGTCTCCCTCAGCCTGCAGTCCTGTAGAGAGGTATTCTCAAAAGTATTTCTAAACTGTGTTTCTGTCAAAGCTTTTTTTCATTTTCTTCCTGGGAAGGGTATGTATCCTGTACTCCTTAAGGTTTATCTAACTACTGATTAGTACACAATAGGGAAAAACTAATCCTGTAACTAATTTCATATTGATTATACTGATGTTTGTGTTGCTTATTTAATTATTGTAGTATTTGAAACAGAACTAAAAAAAAAATTCTGGGAACTTCTTTATCAAACATGCTCTGACCCTATATGTCTCTACCAAGCATTCCAGCAGAGTGTCTTGCACAGTCATATTTTCCAAACTTAAAATGTGACTGTGTTTGTCTTTGAAATGATGCACTTGTGCCCATTGGAGCCTGGAAGTTTTGAGCTGAACCTGTGCAGAAGATGGGGACTGCACACTGGCCACAGGCAGGATCAGGTGTCACCAGTGAACAGCACTGTGAGCAGGCATAGATTTCTTTAACAAGATCTGTTCTTCAAAAAGGGTGGCTGAGGTTGTAAAAGGTTAAAGAACAGGTCTCTGTGTACACTCTTTCTCGTTAGTCTACTAATACAACCTCTGTGGAAATTAACAAGAGTTTTGTCTTGGCCCAAGAGCAGGGAACAGAGTAATGAAGGAAGAAATTGGGGCTTATTTTTATCTAATTTTTTCCTGCTTGAAAATGGGACTTTTTTTTTTTGGGGAACACTTTAACAGATTTAACAAACAGAACTAGAACAATGCAGGAACAATGCAGGACCTGTTGGGGGTGGCCTTATGTCCTTAAGAGTGGAAGGAAGTATTTGCTTGTGCTCTTTGCCAAGTGAAAGGATTGCAGTATTAATCAGTGCCCGCCTGCCTTGAAGGCCTGCTCTTCTCTATCTGCTCATCTGCTACACCAGTTTGCATTTTAGCTGTGATTTCTACCATATTCTTCTTCCTGCAGTTGGTGATTTCTTTAAACTCTTTAACATTCCTCTTTGTATAAGTAACACATTATGCAAGACACAGGCAAAAAGGATCCCTCTTTCTTCATATCTTTTACAGACTTAACAAAACAGAGTATATAAGCGTCATTATTTTCCTGTGATGAATTAGAGGTTTTTTATGGCAATCACCCTCTTCTTCAAAGAGAAACTCAGAGAATGAAGGAGAGGTATTGAAGCTAAATCTTATCTGTCTGCTGTAAATGATTTAATCTCATAAAGTTTATAAAACAGAGATAGTTATTATTAAGCTTTCCAGATATAAAGCATGAGAGCTAAACATTTCCTAAATATGAGAAGCAATTTTGGCAGAGAAAGGAAATGTTACCAGGTGCTGCACTGTCTTTTCCTATTTTTTGAGGTAGCTGTAGTGAGATCATTGGCAATCATGTTCTCAACCACACAGGGCTTTCTGCCATTTTTATGTGTGAGGAACTGTTTAGAAAACTGCCATTATGTGAAAACTAAGCAGACTTCTATTCTTGCCTTTAAAGCTCTCTGCTGTTTAAGCCATTGTCATAATCCACCTGTATGTCAAATTCAGGGATTGTGTTATAATATCTTTACATACATGAAGATGCCAGAGACTGCAAAAATCTCTTTACTTTGCCAAAGCAAATAAATGAAGAAAGTCTCCAAGGACAAGAGGTGAGTGGAACAGATGTGATAGCTTTACTTTACATTCGCCTGCCTCTTGCATAGGTGCCACTCTAAGAAATATTGTTTGAGTGTTTTTATACCCAGCCAATAGTCAGTAATCAAAAAGGCTCTTTCAGTATTTGGATAGTCACATTTAAGTCATGTCAACCCTAACACTGCTGCAAATTATCCAAGACACTGAAATTTGGATAATTTACAAATCTCCTTCTGAGCCAAGGCATACACACCAAGCGTTACATCACTTGAAAAGGGAATGGAATTTTTATCCTTGTAATCTTGTTCTTCTACCTTTTTCACTCTAATAAAGTGGGATATTTTTTCTGTCGCAAAACACAAAAGAGAAGGAAAGAAAAAAGAAGTTGCCAACTGGCTGATTTCCAGTTTGCATGGGTATAACTGAATACAGAATCAGCCCAGTATTTGGCTTTATTTAGAAACATGGGCCCTTTTCCAGATCCCATTAAGACTGATGAAAAATGCACTTCATTGATTTTGCTGACAGTGGATTGAGTCCATTAAGAAAAATTAGTTTGGTGTCAGGATAGTGACAGTTTCTGTGTGAAACAGAAAGAGTGTAATCATTTACAGACTAAAAGGACATATTTTCACAAATGTAATATGAATTCCAAACAAAATATTTGAAAATTAATTCAAAATTAAGCTAGTGCCTATGCACAGCTAGGTTTTTTCTTTTTACTGAGAAACACTGCTGGAGGAGCGTAATGTGTGTCTTGGTTATCTATCAAGAAGTATTCATAAAGACTATCTTCCCAACATATCATTCCGTGTGGCTGCAATAGCTTTAAAGAGAAAACCATTAGCTGTAGCACACTTCATAGAACCATTTAAGTTGGGAAAGACCTCTGAGATTATTGAATCCAACAATTAACTCAGCTCTCCCAAGTTCACTACTGAGCATCTATGCATCTTTTCAATACCTCTAAGAATGGTGACTTAACCATTCCCTGGGCAGCTTCACAACCCATCCTGCGAAGAAAATTCCCTATTTTCCAATCTAAACCTCCCCTGGCACAACCATGTTTCCTCTTGTCCTGTTTCTTGTGATTTGAGAGAAGAAACCAACCCTTACCTGGCTATAGCCTCCTTTCAGGTGTAGATGGTGATAAGGTCACCCCTAAACCTCCTCTTCTCTGAGCTAAACATCCCCAGCTCCCCCAGTTGCTCCTCACAGCACTTGTGCTCCAGACACTGAATCAGCTCCACTACTCTCCTCTGGACACACTCCAGCACCTTCAAGTCCTTCCTGCAGTGAGCAGCCCAAAACTGGACACAGGACATGAAATGTGGCCTCATCAGTGTCAAGGGGAACAGTCACTATCCTGGTTCTGCTGGCTACAGTAGATCAAAGCCAGGATACCCTTGGCCTTTTTGGACACCTGAGCACACGTTGGGTCATGCTCAGCTGCGGTTGATCAGCAGCCCCAGAGCCCTTTTCCACTGGCCAGGTTTCCAGCCACTCTGCTCCTACTCTGTAGCCCTGCACAGAGTTGCTGTGACTCAGGTGTAGGACCCAGAACACGACCTTGTTGACTCTCATAAAATTGGCTATGGCACATGATCCAGCTTGTCCATATCCCTCTGCATACCCCTCCACCTTCAATCAGATGAACATTCCCACCCTCTTGGTGTCCCCTGTGAACTGACTGAGGTGCACTCCATCGACGCAGACATTGCACAGGGCTGGCCCAGTGCTGAGCCCTGGGGAACGCTGCTGGGGACTGGCTGCCAGCTGGATGGAACTCCATTCAGCACCACCCCCTGGGCCTGGCTGCCCAGCCAGACCTTTACCCAGAGAACAGTGCACCCATCCACGCTGTAAGCAGGCAGATTCTCCAGGAGAATGCTGTGGGAAACAACACCAAAGGGTTTGCTGAATTCCAGGTAAACAACATTCAGAGCTTTTCTCTCCTCTACCAAGTGGGTCACTTTGCCAGAGAAGGAGATTAGGCTGGTCAGCCAAGACCTGCCTTTCATAATTCCATGCTGGCTGGATGACAATAGGTTACCCAAATCCCACAGTCTTGGGAGAAGCAGATAAAGAGCTGGTATTTTCTTTTACTGACACTAAATGGCTAATGTGAAGTTAACTCGAAATGACTGTTTTGCTCTGGGGGAAGAATAGCTGCACATTTGTTATTTAGAATACCAGAGGGCTTGAATACGCCTTGCACTTATGATTGGAGTATTCCAGGATGTGCCAGAGTGTGTGACTGCCGTGCTGGGAAATGGTTTCTCCCTGGTGGAAGCAAGGTTGAAGCCACTTACCAGAGAGCCCTTGGCTCACCTCACTGGCAACATTACCTCTTCAAACATGTGCAGTGTGCGCCTACAGTCAGATGTTTGCACAAATATAATTTTCTTTAAAACACATACCCAATCCTAGGACCATACAGAAATACAGCACATCTGCACCACTTAGTAATGGCAGTGCAACACCTCAGTGTCCCTTAAAATAGGATTTTCACTTCAGCCACCACACAGGAACCACATGTCTAGAGAGTCCCCAGTATACAGTAGCCTAACAGTGACCCCGAATCACAGCCTACTTCACGCCCATGAATGGACCCATCTATACTTTGTCAGAATCAAGGAAATGCCCAAGTTTCTTAAAGAGAGCAAGAATCTTTGGACCAATGTATTTAACTTCTTTTCTCATGTTCTTATGGTACATGGACAATAGTAGTTTTGATGATTTAATGCTCACCAAGGCAGTGAAAATAAGGTGAGTCTCATGGAAGTCCTGAAGAGATTTGAGTAAGGAAAATGCTAATAGGATCTTCACTGCTAACTCATCTCAGAAAACAAACAAACAAACATGTCTGGGGAGCCTCTCTCCCCACTGATGTGGATAGCCTCAGTTACCAAGTCAAAGGAAAATGTAATGTATAGGGGCCCCATATTCCAAGGGTCTTGTCTGGGAAGACTGATTTTTTTTTTCCTCCCATTTTCCCCTTTCACTTTTGTTTCATTTTTTCTTTTTTCTCCCCCCTTTTTTTTTTTTTTTTTAATGCGCCCCCTCTATCTCTGCCCCCCCCACCCCATAATTTTTCATTAGTTTGGTCCTTTTCCTTTTTTTTGTTTACTGTCTAACTCAGATCCCAGGCAGAGTTTCCTTCCACTTTAATGTTTGCTTGTGTTTATTTTCCACCACTTTAATAACAAAACTGTTGCTCTGAACTCATACAGTAAATATCTGACCGGCAAAAAAGTTATTTTGAAAGAAAATAAAATTTTTTTTAAATCCTTTAATCTATACCAACAAAGATATTCCACAACTAGAGCACAAAATCCTGGTTCACATGTACCAAAAGGGAATTTTTTATTAGCTGTGTCTGAGCAAGGGCTGTCCATACTTTTGAACAGGTTGTCAGGTCTCTTTTTTAGTTTGGTTTGTTCAAAAAAGTTCACCGGAGCATTTCAGAGAGAATGATAACATGTTGCATAGAGTGATATCAGTTATATATGGCTTTTTCACTCTCAGTAAATCACAGCAAGTATCTCAAGAGTTTGATGTTTTGCTGTGATCTGTATTTCCACAAAGCTCCAAGCCAACATACTTATTCAAGTGAACTGTTCAGTTAATTTTGATATATTTAATAAAATAAACAGTGGAGTTATGCATTGTTAAGTAGCTTTATATCTATTTTATACAAAGGGTCCACTACTTGAAGTAGATTTAACAAAACCATAAAAAAAGGAAGTCACTTCATTTTTGGAATAACTAACCTAGCTGCTAATCTGAAAATTCAGAGAATTTGTCCTAATCTGATTCTTAGTATTTTTGAAGTTAGCCACATTTTTAAAGACAGGAAACAAGACACTGCTGGCACTCTGAACCTGGTGCTAGTTCAATTCTATTCAACTATCATGAGAAGAGAGCAAAAGAGGAATGTGAAACTCTAGAAAGGGAAAGGACATACCATATTTGTTTCGTCAAATTGTGTATGCCTAAAAGATGAGGTGCTAAGAAGCATACAATATGGGCTTGTCAAAACACACCGAGGCAACCATTCACTGGCAGTGCACCAGCCTGCACTGTAAGTGAATAAAGCAGCAGTGAAATCATTGGACTTCAGTAAGGTTGGGCTGTGTTGTGTAGCTCAGCATAAGCAAACAAGAAAATGTGGTCCAGTTTGAACCTTGTTAGTGCTAATCCAATGTCCTTATCATCAGGCCCTACCTCAGCATAACACCACAAATTGTTCCCTCTCCCTTAGGCAGGGCTTCTAATGCCCAGTGCTGTTCAGTCACCATTCAACTGCAGACCTTCCTAGCTTGTGACTGCCAGCCTAAACATCTAACTTAAGCGGTGTAACTCATCTCCTTTATGCCAGTTGTCTAAAGCTGTTTTATCTTGAGGTCCTTAATTCCAATCAAAGCTTCACTGATGAGGCCACCCAGGCAGTTTGGAACTGAGTCCCCCACGCTGGCAATGGGTGAGAGAGCTCTGATATCTCCCACATGCTCTGTGTTAGTGTTCAGGCCCTCAAGCAATACTCAGAGAGTGGGATTGGATAGGCTGACAGTAGTCATTAAGATTAGATTAGAGCGGGTGCTGAGAGACTGGACTGGGAAACTCCATAATAGGAATTGAGAGAGGAATATAGTGACTGAAGCAGAGAGTAAAGCAAGGACAGCTTGTGTGGTAGACAAGGTCCAAGCAATCTGAGGTCAGACAGCTTGGGATGTGTGCCTGAGATCTGTAGATGGAAAGGATGGAAACTGCTCTGGACAGCAAGCTGCTGTGTTTGCATCACACCATATTGCAGCATGCCACTGCAGTATGGCAAAACATTCAGATGGAGGCAGAATGGCAGCAAAATGTCTCTTGTAATCTATTTCTCCTGAGTTTCATAGCTGAGGAGAGCAACTGCAACATTGATCATATTCATTCCTAGTGTGATTTTTGAGACCATCTTCCTTGGATGCATTTTATTTATACTATCACTTTTCCACCAGAAAATTTCACCCTCAGCATCTAGGCCATTAAATAACCAGTAAATAATGTCAGTAATTAAGAACCTTCTGATTCTCACTGACTGTAAGGTGCTTGTTGAGATGACCCACCAGAAAAGAGGCCTCCCTGGATATTAGAGAACGTTGATGGGACTTATAAATGTTGCAAAACCCATTAGAGAGGGACTTCTGCTATCCGTGCTGCTACCAGCTATATATAGAGACTGTAGCAGCTGTCCCTGAAGTCACTGTCCAATTTGCTGACATCTTTACTGGTTCATTATGTTGGTGTATGGTACTGTGACTTGGTCTCAGCTTTTGGTTCACATGCCAGTCATAAAGAGACTGAGCAGCTCCTTTGCTTGTGTTGTCTCAGCAGACTCTATGGCCCTTTGCTGGTCAGCTGCACTTTCAGCAGCAAGGGACTCTAATGAAATGGAAAACAGCTTCTGAAGGCTCCTCTCTGAGACACGCTCAGGCAGATGCAGAGACATGTTCTCCCAGTCACTGGATTGGAAAGCACAACAGTTACTGTCTGGTCTCTCTTCCCTTGGAATCTATATGTTTGGATCCAGGTGCTGGCATGTGAACCTAAGATCTTTCTTCACAAACTTACTGGTCAGACCACAGGAGAAGCAGGGAAGGACCAAAATTAATATTGAAAACCACTTCTGTTCATGAATCTGAGTTGGGTCTGGGGTATTAAACAAAAAAAAAAAAAAAGGGGGGGNGGGAAATAGCAAAACTGGGTCAAATACTTACACACACATACTGAAAATCAAAAGAGAACAATGTCATTAAGACCCTGGGATTTCTGGCTCTTCATTACCCAGTTTTTCTGCCCTATGGGAATTTATTTCTTGGAGCATAGACTGGACAGTTGCAAAAGCCAGTCTCAGACTATTTCACTACAGTCTGACAGCTCCTCTGTGCACCCAAGCTTCCCCATATTCTTCTTTTCTCCACTAATCTTGGAGTGTCAGGGCAGTAGTGGCCCTTGTTCTAATACACTAAGGTCTATGTACTTGCACTTTTTAAAAAAATTAGTAGCACAAGAAATTTCACTGCAGTTTCTTGAAGTTTCAGTGCTAGATTTATTTTTAATGTCAATGTAAGGTATGTAATTTACCCTGTACATTTCAGGCATAATGTGTAAAATACTTGTTTCCATAACAAGCTGTCATTTTAGGATGAATGGGATTTCTACAAGGATTTCTGAGTAGCATATTTTTGGAAGTTTCTATTTTGAAAATTATTAGTTGCTATTATAATTTCTGAGAAACCATGCAGTGTAATAACTAAGCACCAAGTATACAATTATTATTACTCTGAAGTGTGTTTTTCAAACTTGAAGGACATGGCCTTTCTTGCATGCTTAATTGTATTCCAGCCTCTGAGAAATATGCTCAGTCAAGAGGGCTCATATAACAGTTATTGTTCCAAACCCTATTTTTTTCCAACATTCCTATTCTTGAAAAATATCTCCTTAAACAGTGTGTCACATACCTGCCCTGATGCCTCAGGCAGCTGTTCTTCTTTTTGAGTTCATTCTCCAGGACTTGCACCGCAGTATAGGCAATGATTCCACTGCATTTTACAGTCCTCATTTCACTCCTTACCCAAACAATCAGCATTCAGGCATTGCTAGTTCTCCTGGTTTCCTAAAAAAAAAATTTAAAAAAAAAGCAGAGCTTTAATTTCAGGGTAAGTTTAATAGTGTCTTTTGGGATCTAAGGCAGATCCTTTAACATGCACGGATCATTCACACTGGTGTGAAAACACAGATGTTCTCTCAATTGTTATGGTGGTGTCTGTTTTCTGAATTGATAAATCTGGACAAGGGGACAGATTCTAAATTTCAGACATATAAATTAACACAAATATAGGGAATATAAATTTTTTTAGACTAAGACCCAAACTAGAGTGAGATTCTGATGAAATAGCTCTTTTAAAGGCAGAAAAGATCTGTTTTCTTCAGGTAGAAATTTTGAGGCTCAGGTCCAGTTTGGCATTGGAGCCTGAGATAGGCATAATATATTATAACACCATGCCAGTGTGCTAAAAGTGTTCCAAAGATTGCAACTGAGCATCTTGTGGGTTGTAAGAAATTTGCCCTGTGGGTCTTTGGCACCATATGTCTAGCAGGTAGCTGACAGCTGTTCAGACTGAGTGCAAATCAAAAAGAATTTAAGTAAAGAGCAACTACTACAGCAAAGCACATCAGCAGTATGATTTAGGTATAATACATATGCTATGGTGGGCAGAAAGGAAATTTGAATGTGACATTGAATACTGTCCTCATTTTTGTCCTCAGGAACATCTAGATACCTTTCCAAAATAGTCAGCCAGGAGCAATACTGAATCATGGTTAAAACTTGTATTAGATGGAATTGTCTTGACTTGTCCAACAAGGCATCTGTCTCTTCTTTTTATTATGTAGGTACAGGAAATAAAGACAGGTACTTAATTCTGTATAGCACTTTGCATGCAATAAGTGCCTTTAGAAAGTGTTTATGTGGCAGAAAGTATAGTGTTATTAAATGGCATCTCAACAATAACTGTCTTCCTGATTATTTTCAAGGTTAAGCTATATTATTTATCAATTTGTTTAGGCATAGTCGTGGCACAGTTATTCATGAGACATGCAGTTCATGCCTGTAGCTTGTTGATAACAATTACTAATCATGCATTAACTCTTCACAAGTCATTTACATCTACCATTTATGCATGAACAAACACTGCCTTTAAGAACTTTGAAGCTGACAGGCTAATCCTTTTCACCACTGACTTGTGTCTCAATTCCTCAATGACAATATAATCCACAAAAGAATCCAAAACGGCACTAAACATATTCAGTCAATTAATTACACCATTTTATTGAGACATAGGGATTAAATGTAAGCATATGAGTTAAGTGTGGATGCAGACAAATAGGTATCTTTTGATTTAATTATAATTTTTCTCACTAAACTAGTGTGACAATATTTCTCAACTTTCTAAAATATTACCTTACAAGAAGAAAGTGAGCCATAGTAGTTTTCAAGAGACATTTATTTGTTTGTTTTTTAACATTATTATAGGTGTGCGATTGTGTTAAAAACTTTTTTTTAAGGTATTAACACTACGAACATTAGAATGTGCAACACTGGGAGTATTTTAATGTGCATCAAGAGTTTAAAGTCAACTTTAAAGTCTTTAAAGTTTAGGGGAAAAGGTTGGGCAGGAAAAGGATAGAAAAACATAAGGGTAAAGAAGAAGGCTCTCCTGTTGTGTCATAAGGCTCAGAGTAGACCCTTGTGCTAAACTGAACCTGACCTTTACCAACAGTTTATGCCTGAAAGCTCAACAGCCATTAACCGTAACAACACTTTAATTTAATAGCACTTAATCCAAATTTAATAGCAAGCTTAAAGTTTCCTAAACCTTAGCAAAGAATTAATGTAGAATTTACTATAGCACAACAATAACTCATAGGCCTAATTTATTTTCAAGTCTTAAGTATGCAAGAATCCTGGAGAGCAACATTCCTAGTAATCTTCTATAGCATATTCACACAGACATAAAGTCTGTACAAGGTACCTGTGAAAAATCACCCTTGAGTTCAGTGAAGTACTCACTTCAGATGCCTTTGCATCTTCTCAACAGGCACAGGGTTGAGCCTTGAGGAGTTGGGGTATCAGCCCAGCATTCATGGTCATCATTCAATGATCCTCTGAGCAGAGCAAACTCAAGAGTTCACTGGCTCTGAGAGATATCCCAGGCAGAGGGAGGTTGCTGCCACAGTTGCTGTGGTCTGGGAGAGCGCAGAGGGTCTCACTTTGGGTTGCTGTTTTAAACAGCACAAGAGAGGTGGCTTTAGTCATAATAATCTTCCCTTCTGGCCACAATTCAGGTCAGAAACTTTCATTGAAAATTTGATAATGAAAATATTGTTTCACTTGGGTTGGTTGTTCAGACAAAAAAACCCAAAAGCTTCCAAGGCTGTCTGTTAAAGTCCAGGTGGTCATTAGAAAGTACTAATAATTTTCTCATTTAATTTTAATAAATGAGACACTTCATTGTGTGTGGAGCTCTCTCAAAAGTCTTAATTGCAGAGCCTCCACCAAGGCATAGTAGCCTGAATGTTCCAGTCAAATTGGCCAGATTGACCCTGTAAGGATTATCTGTCATACTCAGTATCTGTAAAGGAGAGAGACATGAGGGAACTGGAATATTAGGGAGGACAGACTATAATTTTCTTCATCTGATGGTTCATTTGTTTGCTATTTTGTTTGCTGCTGGGTTTGCTACTTCAAATTCCTATATTTCAAAATGAAAGGAAAATCATTAGTCTTCATTTTGAAGAAACAAAATCAAGTTAGTTTTGGTCATTTGTGCCAGATGGGAGAAATTGTATAGCAAATACCTATTTTGTCCCTATTTCCTACAATGACCTGAGGATGTCATCTACAATACCCCCTTACATCTAAAATAGTGGAGAAGGAAAGAAGAAGAAAGAGCTTTCATCATCCTTTGGAAATCAGTCTTTCTTAGGTTCTCTGTAAATCTCTAAATCTTCTGCATGATTTCCATAGCCATCAGGCTGTGAGAAGTAATTGAAAAAGCACCATTTATAATAACAAAGATTGGAGAACATCAAGTCCTTTCTAAAACTGTGTTTATCAATTGTGTGAATTAAATCTACTCAATTTATTAGAAAACCAACTTTGTTGAGCATTGAAACTAATGAAATATGATTTTCATATGATTTGAATCTTCTGTCTGCCTGGCTTTGAATTAGTCTGAAAGCTAAGGCATGAGTTCTTGTGTTAATAGAAATTTTAAAATATGTATTTACTTTCTTGAAAAAAACTTGGCAAAGGCTTTAATAAAATTTGGTTAGCTATTTGACATGAGAAGTTTTGCATTTCAGTCATAATTCATCCTCTAGTAAAGTAGATGCTTTATGAATTATATAGGTTTGTGGCTAAAGAACTTGTAATCCTTTTTTCCTAGGAGGCTTTTCTGTGTGACCACAGGCCAGGCTTGCCCTCAAACTTTTTTCCTTCTGCAGGAACATTAGCTTAATCTGTATTTTCATCCAGGTGCCTTTACAGAACACACAGGATTACTCTCAACCTAGGTCTCAACCTCTGCCCCTTTTAAAAAGTTATTGTTATTATTTTAAATGTGGTATAAATCACTTCAAAAAAATCAAGCTTGAAACAAGCTGTTTTAAATAGATACTTATATAGCATTATTACACAAAATTCAATACCTTAATGAGACTAAAAGAGCAATAAACCCAAAGAATTCTACCTTATACAGCTGCAAAGTATCTTTTTTTTTGTGATGGTATGGCAGAGGTGGACCTTCAGATGTCCAGGGTCTACTACTGCAAACTAAAGAAACAACTGATGTCCTTGGGCTGATTACTAGGACATGTCTTGTTATATTTTGCATTTGGCTTACACAAGACTTTTCTAGTGAATATTTTCTAAGATCAGGAATTTACATGGATTATTCCTGAATTATAACATTTAATATGGTTAGATATTCCCAACTCTTGACAAGGCAGCAATTGCAAGCAGAGGAAAGATAGTTAAGCCTAACACTGCACTCTGAAGCACAATGAATATTGAGACAGACGTGTCTTCCCCTATACATTAATTTACTAGTAAAACTTGTATTTCATTCACTTCTCTTCAATAGGCTCTCTGAAATACAAACCAATATGAGTGAAATCAATCAGCAGAAGCTGGATCATTACTCATGATACACTGGCTTGAGTGTATAAGGCTTTCTCATGAGGCTGCTTTTTCCAATACTTCCTGTTTGGGCAGTGCCAGCTCGGTTGGCAGTGCAATAGGACATCTGAATGGTGTGTGGGCTGTCCTCCAGAGGCTTGCACGCATGACAGCTCTGGTTTCTTCTTCCAAGTGTGGAGTGAGGAGGTGAAGTGATTATTCTGTCCCTGCTGGTCTGCCAAGAAGGCGCTGCCAGGTAGGAAAGCAGTTGTCTGTGACCTTGGGCAGCTTTTATAGGGTGAGAGGCAGAAGAAGAGGCCTTTTCTTACAGAATCTTCACCGCATTGCCCTGGATCGGGAAGCTCTTGCCAATGCCTGTACCTGATGGATTGAGATGGATCCTGCTGCCCAAAGCAAGCCTTCTTCCTCACTCCCTGCTGGCTTGGATTTGCCCCAGTCCTAGTCTTCCTGAGTCCATAGCAAGTGTCCTAAGATGACAGCATTAGGAGGATGGTAACTTTAGAAGAAATGAAATAATAGTAAAATATCTGGGTCATGAGAAGTGATGTAGTGCCAGTTTGGGTAGAGATCTGCTTAAAAGGCAACTGAAAAAAAGTGGCAAGGAGGGACGGAGCAAGTAAAAAGGGAAATTAAAGGTTTCTGGAGATAAATGGAAGCAGCTCTGTGTCCCCAGCAATGGGGATTTAAAGAAAATTATAAGGAAATGCAGGCAGCAATTAAGAAAAAATTCATCCAAAACTGCCTGGGGGCAGCTGAAACCTGGCAGGGCCAGTCAGACGGATGAGCTCCCTGTGGGTCAAGCTTTCCAAGCTTCTGAAAAGCATCCTGTGGGCTGGAAGGGAAGATATTGCCCTTAGCAGTGGGATGGAGGCTTCAGGTCTTGCTCCATGGTGTCACTGTGTCTGGCTGGCAATGGACGGGGACCGTGGTGGGGCAAGGGCAGTTGGCAGAGGCAAATCAGGCTCACAGCAAGTCAGAACAAAGAGCTGGTGCCACTGCTGAGGTAAGTGGAAGGTATCCAGCCAGAATATCTGACCTTGGTTGTTGTCAAAATTGGAAAAAACTTGCATAAGACTCTGGGCTGGGCTCTACACCTGGGACATGCCAGCTTCTCCTGCGTATCCCAATGCATGGGGGCAAGCCCCAGCCAGGCTTGCTGTAGTTGGAGGAAGAAGGTGGAGTTTCTTAACAGAAAATAGTTCTGAATTTAATCATCATCCTTCTCCACTGCCATCTGCTTCCTGTTGCCATGTTCCCCTCTTCAGGTGCGTGGGTGAGGGATGAATATGGAGCTGGGAGCCAGCGTGGAGGTTTGTGGTGTTTCAATCTGCTTGGGCACTCTTAAACTAGGCAGTCCTCACTGCATGCTAATGGCAACACATCTTGTCCTTTCCTTGCTACCTCCTGGGTGTGTTGTGGGAAGGTTCTCACATGGGCTCATACTGTGACACACCAAGCTAGAGCACATGGCTACCATCACCTGCATCCAGAGGCCAGACAGGAACGACTTCCACTCTCAGGGCTATATCTGAACTGAAGAGCATCAGCAGTGCTAGGGTCATGTCCCTAGCTGCTTGTAGGACAATAAAAGAGCAAAGCAGGTGGTCCTCATCCCAGGGAGCTGGGCAAATGCCCTGGCCCTACATCAGCTTGGACCTGGTTGTTGCATCTGCGCTCTTGCCAAGATAAGGCTGTGGGGAGTGGAAGGTGGGCTGGCAAGTTCCCCCTGCCCACCCTGGTGTCTTGGGCTGCCTCCAGCTCCTTCCCCAGGCCTGGCAAGGGACTGCTGGAAGCAGAACTGATCCTCACCTTTATACAACCTTTTCTCACTTGTAGAGAGCAGTAGAATCTTGTCTGAGCCTTCTTTTCTCCATCCTAAACGTGCCCACCTCTCAGCTGCCCCTCATAGGAGTTACTACCCAGGCCCTCCACCAGCCTTGTTGCCCTTCTCTGGACTCTCTACAGCACCTCAATGTCCTTCCTGTAGTGAGGGGCCCGAAACTGAGCACAGGATTTGAGGTGCAGCCTCACCAGTGCCGAGTACATGGGCACAATCACTGCCTTGGTCCTGCTGGCCACACCATGGCTGATCCAGGCCAGGATGCCACTGGCCTTCGTGGCCACCTGGGCACACGCTGGCTCATGTTCAGCTGCTGTTGATCAGCAGTCTCAGAGTCCTTTGGGCAGCTTTGCAGCCACTCTCCCCGAGCACTTCACGGGCTGTGGTTACCCAAGGGCAGAATGCCACACTCGGCCTTGCTGAACCTCCTGCCCTCGGCCCATTGATCCACCATCCCACCAATGTGTGCAAGACTTCACTTCCTCTCACCCTACTACTAATACTCCCTTGCTCCTGCCAACTCTATTCGGCATCTCTCAACACCACCATCGAACGCATCCTCCTCCCGCCAGGACAGCGGAGGATACTTCGCTCCGCCTCCCCCTTCCTCACC
>VWZN01019493.1:3312-23339 GCA_013396955.1 Regulus satrapa | reverse complement strand
CGGGCCGGGGGAGCGTGGCGATGCTGCGGCTCCCGGGGAAGGGGGAGCCGAAGCATCCCGGTGCTTCCAGGAGCTGGGGGGGGAAAGAGAGAGTGGCAGAGCTCTTTAAAAACAGCGGGGGGTGGGGGGAAATCCAAATAAATAAAAGTGGAAAATGCAGCGGGTTCTGAGGCATCTGCGGGATTTCTGTTGGCCCAGGGAAATGCTTGGGAATTATCTGTGGAAAATGCCTTGGGTGCCGCAGTGCCGTGGCCAGGGGCAGGTGGAGCAGCCTCTGGCCAAGCACAGATTCATCTCCTGGCCTTTGGGATACGTGCTTTTGCCCCAGAGAAGTTTAAATATTGAACTGAGCACAGTGCAATAAACCACAGTGTTGCAGGTGGTGTTTAGTCATCTTTGCAAGGCCCTCTCAGTGCTGGCTCTGCAGTGGAAATGTTTAATACAAAGTAGTTGTGATTAAGCCCCGTCCATAAAATTTTATTTATAACCTCTTCTCTTAACCAGCATTGAAATGATCGCTATTTTCTTCTGTGCAAGGTCACCCTGAGCTTGCAGTTCTTCGCCTCGTTGATATTGTATTTAATGCAGTTGTTACATTTCTGGTCAGGAACTCTGTTCTCAAGCTTCTGAGTATTTTCGGGTAGGCAGTCTTTGAAGGACATCACATTTCTTAGACACGCTGAAGCAAACCTGCATTTAAATCTGTTTCTCACTGTCAGTCTCAACTTTGGAAAGCTACTTGACTCTCTGGAAATTGCCGAAGTCAGTTTCATGTCGGGGATACAGTGAGAACAGATTCTCTCTCCCAGGACAAGGAATGACAACAAACCCAACCCCCATGAAACATTTGTTTACTTTTTGCAGGTTTGTGTTTCCTTTTGCTGCATCCAGCCCTCCTAACGTAAACTGCTTTCTTTTACCACAGATTGCCGATTTCTCTGAAGCGTAATCTTCAAGATGAAGTTCTTACTAGTGATTTTATGTTTCATCTCATTCTCCTTATGGGTTGAAGAAGTCTATTCCAAAGAGAAGTCTTCAAAGAAAGGAAAAGGGAAAAAGAAGCAATATCTATGTCCATCGTATGTTCCCGCTTTCTTTTATGCTTTTGTGTGATACTGATCCTGCCCTGTTTTTAACAGTGGAAATTAAGTGGCAATTGAAGTAGAAGGTGATGCTTTCTGCTGAAAGGATGGAGTCTGTGGTGGGAGTGGGTTTGACCAGCATTGTAGCTAAGTTCTGTCATTGTGTTTCTTCTGCAGCAAGTCTTCTGTTGTAGTGCAAGGGAAAACCTAAGACACAGTAGTTGTTCATTTTCTCATAATGGATTTCAACCCAGTGCCTTGCTGTTTATGGGGACACAGTGGCATGGTCCCATAGTGCTGTGCTGGCTAGCATCATGTGGCAGGTGTGTTGGGAAAAGCAAGGAGGGTGCAAAACTGCCATGCTGAAGTTCAGCTTCTGGTTAGCTAGCTCTGTAAGAGAAGGCTTGTTCTACACGTGTTCATATTGCATGTTGAATACAACTAAGGTCTTCAGCATCTTTCATCAATCATGTACGGTTTTATAACTTTTATGGAGATGGATATATTAATTGTTGCTATAAAGTATGCCCTTATGGAATAGTCTCCCTGTAAAAATACAGAAACTGTAATCTGTGACTGCCCAGTTGAATAGAGGATGTGTTCTGGAAATCTATGATTACTGGGTGTTAAAAATGCTCCCTCTTTCTAAATCCTATCACGCTTTAGGTTGTGATCCATAGGAAAATGCAAAAGTTTTATTTTTGAGTGCTGTTTTATCATTTTCTTGGCCAGCCTTACTAATTTTTTAGTGTTACCTTGTAAATATCTGAGGAAAAGGTTGGTATACTATGATAAGTTGCCAGTAAGTGTAGAAAATCACTGTGTCTGAAATAATAAAATTGTTTAAACAGATTTAAAACCTATTTCTCCTTTGATCATAAAAGAAGAGGTACAGAATGTTAGACTGGCTGTTTGACATAAATCAACTTTTTCCAAAGGAAAAAAAAAAGTGAGATAAAAAGTGGAATAATCAGACAGAAACATCATTCAAGTAATAATTCCTATAGTTTCCACTCTTTTTAAATATTGACAGTGGTGTTTATACGTAACCCCAAATTTTAGAATGTTTCTACATATGGTGCATACTTTCCTTCTCTTTTTTAAATATCAAACCTAAAAAATATATATTTGTGATTAGATTTGAATGCATTAAGATATGTCTCAAATGTGATCATGACTCATCTGAAATGACCCCTACACATTCTTTCCCTTTTAAAAGTTAAGTTGAGTTCTGGATGAGGCTTTTGATCTGAGCTACTGTGGGAGTTTATAGCAAAGAGAGAAATATCAGGGTTCCCAGGACAGGCATCAGAAGAGAAGCCCTTGAAAAGTGAGTTAGGCAGTTGGGAACTGAATCCACATCTTCCATGGCCTCGTTTAAATAGCCGGTATTTCCTCTGTTCTTGACTTATTCTTGGAAGAATTTGAAACAGCAATGTCATTTTATCTTTGTAAGTGAGTGGGTATTTCTTGTTTGTTTTTATTTTAAGCCCTGTGTTTCTCAGTACCATTAAATATGATGTCATTTGTCGGCGCTACGCTCGAAAAAACATTGAATACATGCCATCATTTTCAAAGTGATACTTTTCCAGTTGAGGCTGTGTGCAGAAATCCTGGTGGAATCCAGAACTTGTTGATCCACCGTGAAAGCATTGCTGGCTGGACGTGAGTCCTGTTTGGTGTCCTGAATGATGACCTCGCTGTCTATTTCTTGCTTGGCTGAAGCTCACAGCTTCAACCCCATTACAAGGGGTTGAGAGACAACCCCTTCTAATAGTGGGGCTGCTGTTTCTGCGAGGGGCATCTAGGAAACCTGTCATGGCACGTGAATGAGCAATGAAAATCAAGTCTGTCTGGCAGAGAAATTGCCCAGTGCTCTCCTAACTCGGGCTGCTCTTGGCAAACTTCCAACCATCAGCATTTTTTAAATGATCTTTCACAAAACTCCTGGATTTGGTGGCACTCTGTGTTATAAGAGGTTGCCTATTAGTAATATTTTTTTCTTTGTGGAAAAAAGCAAGAAATCTCTCCTCAGAATCAAACAAAAATGCAATGCAGTGGAGAGGGATTCAAGTGAGACTATAAGTGTTGAATAAAACTACTCAAAAAAGTGTCTAAATGAACAATTTCCTAGTAATGCATGAAAGAAATATTTTAGAAGAACGCTTAAAAAAAAAGGATTTTGTATAACTTATAAAATTAAATGGTACCAAATCCTAAGTCTACATTTATAAGTCAAACTCTAAATCCACCTTTAATTTTCATTGGTTTCTGGTGCAATAAAATTTAAACCTTAATTGTAACAAATGATTGCCTTTTATCTCTTTGCAACATATGAAAAGCTAAATTTTACTTCTTCAAGAGAACAAAAAACTCCATTAGTGTTGCATACGGAGCATTTTCTCTTGCAAACTTTATAATGAAATTCAAATCTGTGCTAATCATTATCCAGGAAAAACTTATATTGAATCTCATGTTACTGCATGAGTTCCTTTATTTGATGTTAAGAAATGGATGGCTACAATACTGGGACTTTAGCATGATTTTGTTTGGATAAAAATCAAACATACTTGGACTTTTCCTTTTATGGCTTTCCAGAATACAAGCCTTTTGCCAAATGTGCCCCTCTGGCATGAAATTAAATACTATTAGGATAAGATGAAAACAAGCTGATTAGAAACCCCATAAAAAGTTCATTATTGTCTCATAAACAGATATTTGTTTCCTTAAATTAGGAAAATTCTGTTTTGTATCTTAGAGCAAACCCTTGTGATTATTCGTGATGCTGTACTTCTCAGTGCATTGTATGATAGTGGCTTGATTTGCCATCTTATGTTAATTTATTCCTTAAACTGTTTTTCACACGTTTTTATTGAAGGGTTTCTTGAGGCTGATGCTTAATCATTCCGTTCTTACTTTGATTTTAATGCTTTCTCAGAACAGATGTAAGATTTCACACCTTACATTTAGATAATTTTCCTTCTTACCTCAGGGTTTCCAAATGAAACATAGAGTAATTATACTTCTGTCTGATTCCTGAATCTTTGTTGATTAAAAAAGAAATTGATATATCAGGCCTAAAATGCTGTAATAGAGTTTTGCACCATAAATCTGACAAACTGCCTTCCACAGATACATAGTGCAATGAAATACAAAGTTTTAGTAACAAGATTTTGGCCTTTTTTTTCCATGGAAAATCTTTTTTAAAAAAAATCAACCCATCTCTTCAAGAAAAAAAATGTGTGTTACTCTGCACAAATCTTATTTTGAAATTTCATATACTTAATACAGATGTTTTTTATACAGCTACAGAAGAATTAAGTCTCTTGATCTCTTTTCTGCCCACAGACTGCCCATACCTACATGACTTTTGTTACTTAGTTCTCATTAACTTGTTCATAATTCTTCATAATACCTTAAGCATGTGGGACAGTTGGCTGTGACTTAGAGCACTGCTGAAAAATGCTTTTCTTTTTGTTACACCATAATAAATACTTCAGTTATTTTATGACATTTGAGCTGCTGCTATTATCCCCACAATCCTTGGTGGCCTAAAAGGTCTCTACTCAAAACTACTCACAAGATCTCTAGACAAATGAAATTATATAGAAAGGGAAGTTTGATTATTGCAGTGTTAGAGAAGGAATAGAAAAAGTACAAGTGCCACATAGAGAAGGAATAGAAAAGTAAGAGTGCCACATAGCAGCTAACAAAACCAGTAATGACTGTGGTCATCATCACAGCTATCCCTGTTAATTATAGTTTTAGGATGACTCAGCTGTTCACTTGCATAGCGCTCACTTCTGAGCATCTCTCAGCATCCCTAATGCCACAACAATGCTTAGAGCAAAACCTCAGATGTTAAATCTCACCCTTTTGTCTGGATAGCAGGACTGTGCTTTTGGAAACTTCCCTTTTCACCTTTATGATTTGTCCACACGGAGATTTACACCCTTGTAGAGGATTTACTAAATACTGTATAATATCTATAGAGACCTTCTTTCCCACAAAGCAGGAGTGCAAATCATATTTGGCTTGTATTCAATAAAGCATATCAGCTACTTCAGGAACTGTGAAATGGCCCTCTAAGCCCTCCAGAAAACATGGCTTGTGCCATCTGCCAGGGCAGCAGCTTAGAAAGGTCACAGATGCGAAGGTTCAATAAACAGCTTCTTTTAAAAAACAACAACAAAAGACCGTGGAACTAGGGGAAAAAGGCTTTGATGTATTTAAAGCATGGAGTTGTATGAAACTCTGTCCTAAAATTTCTCTTGGTTAACTTTAGGCTTCTGATGCACTCTTCCTATTAAGACTATAGTAAGAGTTGAAAATATACCTTGGGTCCTCTCCACTTCTCCATGAACTAGAACTTTTTTTATGAAGTGTTTGGGTGTACATTGCCTCTCTATCTGTAGTAGGTGATCAACCCCAAAATGTAAATGGTGGGAAAGTGGCATCATGTCTCTCTTCATTCCCATCATCTAGAAGGCATTGATGATAGTCTGTGAACATTTTTGTTTGTAGGTGTGGTGGAAGGGTTGATGCAGTTTGTGGGAGGAGGTGGAATGAAGTTGAAAGGAAAGCCTGAGTTTGGAAGAAGATACATCTGGCAGTCATTCCAATGATAAGTACTTTGCAGAGCCCAGGTCTTGTTCCTGTAAAAATTCTTCGGCCCTGTAGTAACAGCAGTTGGCCAATGCTTTTATTATTCTGTATCATGTAACTCATAGAAAGCTCAGATCCCAGACAGATAGGGCCACATTCCAGAAGTTTTGCAAATTTGTTTTCAAAGTAGTTAAATGTGGTGGGCAGTAAAAGATAAAGCTATATAAGCTAAACCTAAGCTGTCTTGTAAACAGTAATTTAGGGTGATAGACTGGTTCTTGTTCAGTAACTTCCCCTCTCAGTGAGCAGCATTTGCTCTGTTCTCAACACTGAGACACTACGATTGTGTGTAAAAGTTACAGACTTTGTATTTCATATACAGCCTCCAGATGGAGAAAAAAAACTTGGATTTGTGGGTTAAGTTGCACCACCTTTAGCTAAGCCCAAGGAAACCATCGGTCTAAATTCTGTTGTTAAGACAAATTATATAAACTGTATCTCAGTTTACACTTTCCTCATATATTGCCACTTATACCTCCATGCAAGTGGTTAGATCTTACCAAGGTCCTTCTGTTGTCTCCATACTTACAGCATTTGGGCTGTAATTACTGGGGTACAGAACTGATATAGAAAAATTACCTCAAAAATGTTGCTTAAACATTTGGATGCTTATCTTGTTTTATGTCTGTGTAATATATCAAGGATGCCAGTTATGCACAAGGGTCACAGGTGGTGACTGGTGGGATGCAGAGATGCCTAAGCTGGGAGCAAGCAAGCTAACTTTAGCAAAAAACTGCATTGCTGAGAGCAGTGCCAGTTCAGGCTGAGTGAAATCATACCGTGCATACCTGGTCCTGTTGGTTTGGGGGCTGCTGGCTATTTGGCAGGCAGATGGACCAGCTTGCTTTTCTCAAGTTCAGTGAATAATAAGGCCCTTCAGTTTCCCATGTAAACACATCTAACTCTGGGAGTGTTGAATGTGAAACCAAAGCTGGATTTAAGAAGTTTCTACTGGACAAGGGCTGAAGTAGTGATACCAACAGCTATTGACACTCCCTAACTGCAGGAAGGTTGTCTACGTGTCCATATGAGGAGACTATTCTCTTTGGTCTGTCTACAACATGAGATGAAAGATGAGCTGTTTCACCCCCTCAACTCACAGTTCACAATTCAGCATGCCTAAGCTGGGTTTCTGTCTCAAAATTAGCTATGAAGGAATCTTTCCATTTTTTTACCGCACTGCATTACCTCCAAATTTAGTACTGAAGCTACATATCTCATTTTAGGTGTTTAGCTGTCAACTGCATTCGTGAAGACAGGTAAATGGTGACTCAGAGTTCCACAGTTTTAATGTAATTAGTGATACCACTTTTCATTGGAGTAATTGTAATTAATCTTCTTAGGAATAAGCATGTTACCTTGCATAGTTTGAAAATGTAGCTATGAAACATACTAGAGGTAAGAGAGATCACTCAGAAGAGTTATAGAGTATGTCATTGATAAGTATTAACTCAGTTTTATGCTTAGAGTTATTGCACTCAAAAAATCAATTCACTATTGCCTGCAAATCAGAACACTGATAGTTCATGTCAGGAAGATTGTACTTATAATTTGCGGTGGAATAATAGATATTATGTTTCCCAAAACTTACCTTTACCTTTCTCACGTACACGACCATGTTATATGACTAAAATGTCAGTTTCCATCATGTAGATTTAATAAAATTACCTGAAACCTGCAGTTACAGCCTCATATAGGAAATTTTACTGGAAATAACAGTGCGAGTTGGAATACATATTTTTATCTGTCAGTAATCCAGCACTATGAAAAAGTTGTCCTTCCTGTTTGTGTAGAATACTGTTTATATTCTTTCTTCCTGTAGCACTGCATGTGGAAAGGACCCCTTATAACTTCGGTGAGCTCTGAGAGAATAAATGTCATGATGACCTGGAGAGATATAATGTCTTCTGACACATTTGCCTAACACAAATGTAAAGATATATAAATTTCAAACCAAGTGTAGTACATGCTTTCTTTTGTCATGCATACCTGCTCATCTAAAATTCTGGATTTTGATCAATGAATTCAAATGTTGATCATGATCTTCAAAGGCAGTGATAAAATGTGTAGAGCTGCAGTGGAAGAGGAGGTGAACACCTGACTGCATATCCTGTGAAATGCAGTATGT
This sequence comes from Regulus satrapa, assembly GCA_013396955.1. Taxonomy (NCBI): domain Eukaryota; kingdom Metazoa; phylum Chordata; class Aves; order Passeriformes; family Regulidae; genus Regulus; species Regulus satrapa. The sequence continues at coordinate 15,464 of VWZN01019493.1, read as the reverse complement.
GAAGCAATTCTTTGATTCGTCAGTGATACAGGGTGTAACTTCTGAGAGACCAGACATTTCACACAGGGATGTTATAGCAAAAGCCTAACTGTACTTTGTTTTCTGTCTGTTTTTTCTGTCTGTTTTCTGTTTTCAGAAGTGCAGGTACTTCTGTGTATCCAGCAATACTGGTTGTTTTCCCTTTTATTTAATCAGAGACAGAAAAATTGCTTTGGGTTTGGGTATTTTTTATGTTGGTTGTGTGAGGTTTTTTAATTGTTACTTATGTTGAATTTTTGGTAGGCAGAGTTCTAGCTTTACAATTAGTGGCTTTTAAATTTTCTTCACAGCAACTGTGAGGCTTCTGTTACCTTATTTGTTGGTATTCACTGTATCTTGCTTAGAACTCATCAGTTACTGTGGAGAGTGCTGCATTCCTGTTTCTTATAATGCTTTCCACCAGCTCCACATGCATTCAACACAGGATGAATTCATTAAAATTAAAACACATGCTGCAACTGGTGGAAAGCTAAGTTACCAGCTTTTTACAAGTGGGAAAACTGTAGACTGAATTAGAAAAAAATGGTAAGTAACTTCTCAGTTGGTGTGAGTGTTGTTATGTGGGACTCAGCCTTCAGCACACTGAAGTAAGATTCTTCTAGAAAGGCAGATCTCAGCTCAAATCCTTTTTGCCTTATGTAGTATACAAATATGCCTATCATTAATTCATTCCATAATGGCTGATTAAGCAGGGGTGGTTGTGGCTCTAGGTAAGTGTCTGATGTTAATAGTCCTGGCCTCTTTATCCAAGCACCTAATGCATCCCATTAAATGTCTCATTAAGTCTTTTTGCTCATCTGTCACTCCAAAAGTGTCGTCAGCTTCCTAACTCACCCCAAGGAACAAATCTGTTGTATTGATCTGCAGGTGAAATTTAGGCATTTTGGTCAGCGAGGCTCTCAGAAGGAAATCCAGTCACTGTGACAAAGTTTCCTTGCATGCTGTTCAGTGATGGTAATTTAATGACAGCATGCTGTAAAAGAACCACAGTGAAAATATGACTGATACTCAGCAGAGGTTTTGGTTTTTTTTTTCCAGCAGCTATTTCAACCACTGCATTCAAAGTGACCTTTGAAAGTAGCAATTACTGAATCTCAATGCTTCTGCTCCTAACTCGAACCAGCCAATGTCATTGTATTTCTCTTTCTTCTTAGATAAGCAAGTACAGATGCACATACAGACTTGTATGAGTTCAAAACACAATCCAATGACTTGTGGAAGATGTGATTGCAGTGTTCTTTACTAGCAACCTATGCTGCCATTGTTCTTCCCATCATGGTCTTCTCGGTGCTATAAATCTCCTTTGCCCAATTTTTGCATGGCTTTTGAACAAACAGCCTGAACAGATATATGTATTAATATTCTTCTGCAGTGCAGCTCAGATCTCACAAAACTACCACTTTATACCTCTCTCAAAGAGACAAATGAACCTGTCAGCTGTATTTGGCTTTCTTTTGCTGTTTGTCGCTCACTCATTTGATTTTTCAAACTTTTTTTTCCTGTTTTCTTCATTGCTTTTTACTAGCATCTGTATTTCTTTTAAGTGTCCATGTTATTTATCTGTGTGGTTCAGATTACTGTTTTTGCTATTTAATGAACTTCTTTGTATAACACATGATAAAAATAATAATAAAAAAGAAATTAAGTTTGTTCATTAGTTGTTGCTTGAATTTGTTTTCGTATTCCGTTATACTGGACATATATAATTCAGAAAGAAATCTTATTGTTAGTATTAAGGAGATTCTTATATGAATGCAGTTTTTGTAGACATCTAATGCAGATGTTTTAGATGTTAATATGTGTGACTTCCAAGGAAGCAGTGCCATGAAGCTTTCTGCATCAGATAAAACCCAGCATACATAGTGTCTGCCTGCCTTTTAAATTACTAAACTAACATTCTTTTCCGAATTGCTCTTTTGAGAAAATGGAAAATAATCTTAAACTTTTGTTTTCCTTTTGTCCAGCTAGTGGCAACAGCAAAGAAAGCATACGAAGCTGGTTTCTGATATTTCTGTAGCAACCTCTTCATTGGTAAATTGACTGAAAACCAAATATATCTCAAAATTACAGGATTGGACTGGAATAGAATAGAATAGAATAGAATAGAATAGAATAGAATAGAATAGAATAGAATAGAATAGAATAGAATAGAATAGAACATTTCAGCTGGAAGGGACCTGCAATGATCATCTAGTCCAGCTGCCTGAGCAAATGAGGAAAAAAAATTAATTATTTTGCATAATGATCCAATTTAATTAAAATATAAAAACTTATAAACTGAACCCTGGGAGGATTGTTTGAAAGTGAATTTTTCAATTATTAGGAAAGGAGTAAGAACAAATACTCCTTTTAAAATTGTTTAATATTAAATTAGCAGAGGCTTCTTGCTTACAGGGTGTCCAGTTCTATACACATAACAGGAGGTTAGCATATAACTTTTAGCGTTTACTTAAAGTAAACACTTCCTTGTCTTATTAGAAGATCAATTATCTCTGGAGAAGTTCTGCTGGAACAATTAGCTCACCTATGTGGTTGTTACAGATCACAGAGGTTTTAGTGTGTTTCCTGCAAGAGGTGGGTGGAGAATTATATACTGCAGCCACTTAATGCTGCTCCACAATTCTTTTCTCTTTAGTGCCATTTTATTGCCATAACTTTTTCATTTTTTTAACATCAAGCAAATACAAGAAAATAGCTAAGCAGATATGCAGCTTTAGGTTTCAGAAATATGCTGAATACAATAGAGAAAACAGAAATCTTGATTTGGTTGTTTGGGGGTTTTTTTGAGGTTTTTTTCCTGGATGATATAATGCTCAAAGGGTATCAAGGAGACTATGATATAATAAAATGCAGTTATGTGGTCATAAATGGTTGACATATTTTTGAAAATAGGGAACTCTTTCATAGTTTTATTTATAAATCTTTTAGCTGATAATTGTTTACAGAGGAGATTAAATCTCTTTGGGAAGGCATAGTGAGTGCTACAAAGTCAGCAGATCTGATTCCCTTTTCCCTTATGGTTTGTGTTGAACCCATTGTTTTTAAAGGTGAGGTTATTAATAAAAGTTCTTTAAGAGCTAGGATCTTGTCTCATCTCCATTTTTCAATCAAATACTGATGTCATGCTATGCTGAAATTTATTAATTAATTAATTTCCCAGTAATCAATAAGGAAACTGCTGAACAGGAGCTACCATAACTGGACATTTTAAAATCAGGAGGTCTAAAGCATTCATGTTGTTTTTTCTTTTTAACTGGTCAAAAGCCTTCTGTACAGTTAATGTTTTCTTCAAAAATGTTTGAATAAGGTAGAAATCCCAGAGGACAGGAAGGAAACTGAAGGATGCGAAGAAAAAAAGGCAATGAACTGAAATGTTATACAGAATAACCTGTAGGTTTGTCAAAATGATATTTGTGTGGGAGAGAATAATGGAAAAAAGAAATTACAGGGTGAACAAGGCAACAGTAGCTGATGCTGATTGTGGAAGACATCTAGGAAATAAACTTGAGCATTTAAAAAAAATACTTTTATACATTAGTTTGCAAGAGGTGCTAATGTTGAGTCATATTACTTATACCTCTGTGGGGCATTTGTCTTATCTTTACATGGCATCCTGTTTACTGAATTATAATTACAGAAAGACAGCAAAGTAGTCCTGAAAGGGATGGAAAAATGATTATGGGACAGAATTCAAAACTGGAAACAGTCTCTGAGCAGGTTCTGGAAGCATACAAATTCATTTGCATACCATTATCAGCCTGCTTGATGTTTAAAATACCTGGGGAAAACACTGACACGCCCGTGTTTCTTTTTATTACACTCAATTTCATGTATTCTTGTAGCTGCATTTCCCTGTCACAGGATCTTTTTCATTGTAGCAAAGGTTTTCATTTAACCCCCAGCACAATAATGGCAAGGTAATGAAGATGTTTAAACTCCCCGTGCAAAAGCAGAGAGTCCAAGGCCTTGTTTTCTGTAGCAAAGCTTTGATTAGCACTTGACAATGAGATTATGCAATCCTCCAGCTCTGGGTGGAATAGCTGGCACTGGCATGCGAGAACAGGAGACTGCCAAAAGCCTCTGCATGGTTTGGCACCTACAAAGTGGCTGTCAATTTACTAAGGTTCCTAATCTGACAGTCACTAAAAATAGTTCAGGTGGCTGCTTTGTGCTGATGAAGAAATCATGTCCCTCTGCATATTTTTGTTAGGAGTGAAGGGAACAATTAGTGAGTTGTAGTTTATTTGCTTGCAAGTTTACAGTCAAGAGTATGTCAGAGAGCATTTGTATTTATTATTATCTTGAAAAATACTGAAACTTCTCAAAGAAAGGAAGACAATACAGTATGACACCTGAAAATAGTGAAAACCTTTTGCTTGTGAAGTGGCATTTATGGCATTACTTTAAAATCACTTCAGTTTAAGCATTCAGTTGTTCCTGTCTTGATAGTAACTAATGAATTTTTTTTTTTTACAGGCAGCAATCAGCTGAAGACCTTGCAAGAGTACCTGCTAATTCTACCAGCAATATCTTGAATAGACTACTGCTCAGCTATGATCCCAGGATAAGGCCTAATTTCAAAGGTTTGTCAGATGTTTTAGCCTTTTTTTTTTTTTTTAATCTTTGGATTTTAACTTGTACTCTTTTCACACAGAGAAAAATTATGTAGAGATAATACTCCCAAGCTAAATTTCTGTTGTGGGTTTTTTGTTTTTGTTTTTGTTTTTATGGAAGCTTCCCTAGACAGTGCGAAATTGCCAAAGATATTTATCCTTTCAAGCTTAATGAAAATATGTTAAGATTACATTATCATAATAGTATATGATGCTTTATTACTATATTGGTTTTATTTTATAAAAGACTTCTAAATGTAGAACTAGAATTTATAGAATAATTTTTTTTAAATATCTTTTTATCCCTACATTTTTAGTTAAACTCCACCTTAAAGTATTTTAAAACATCAGATTTCTCTGTAGATATCCTTTAAGATGACTAGAAAAACTTGGGGCCAACAGTGTCACTATTAATAAACTTTACTAAAATTACTAAATCCTTAGTAATTGCAATTACTAATTATTAAATCCTTTAAAGATATTTTAGTTATAAAGTTACACACTTTGGGAATTCATATTGGTAATGTATTAAAATGCATTTTCTGCCATTAAAACATCTCTCTGGGAGTCAGATGTTGCAAATTCTTCTGTGTAGGCAAGTGTGAATCATTACATGTGCAGAAAAAGTTGGAATACATATTCTCTGCAAAACCTCTAAGAATTCACACAAGTTAGGCTGTGAATTAGGCTTTCCAGGAATTAGATTATTTACCTTCTGAAAAAGATGTAGACAATTTTATTATGTATAGGCAATGCAGTTTACATAAAACAGCTCTTTAATTTTAAAACTTCCCATATAATTATATGAGCATTAGGAGATATTTTAACATGAATATCACTAGTATGAAAAATTTGCAAATATTAAATGTTTATTGTGCTTTTGAAGAAGCTATTTGCAGTTCTATTTAACAGTTTTATAAAAATATGAAACTCAGCTCTCAGCAAGTGTACTGCTTCCTTCTTACTCTCTGTAGAACCATATTTATATGTTTCCAGCACTGAGTCTTGTCACAAAGAATAAATGTCCAGCCTCTTCTTTACCTGTTTTTCAGCATAATCAGCTTGTAATCACAAAGCATGTTGCAGATTTCTTTATATTTTTGATAACCCTTCTGGCAGTCTGGTAAGAATCAAGACAGAAGAGAAGGGAAGGACAAATAATGTTAACTCAGAGGGAGGTGGAAGAAAAAGAACATTTTCTGACAAGTGGTTTGCCCATGTTAAAATGTTCCTCACACATGAGTGATTTTCTTGGATGGCACTTCCTATTCCAATCTGGAAGAGAGAGTGCACTCTTGGCTTCTAGTGATGTGATGGGTGCTCTGTCACATGCATCGAGCATTAGAAGAAGTATTGTGCTTATTGCATAACGAAAGTATCACACTTAAGTAGTCTGATTAAAAAAAAACAAATGAAACAAATTGGTTAACTGAAAAAGTGAAATTTTATCTTCACAAATGTCTGGTGACCAAGAGAATGAGTGTGCATTTATGTATTAAATATACATAAAAATATTTTATGAACATGCTATTGGAAGAGGCATATTTTACTTTTATTTGCTTAGTCTGTCAAAACAGTATCCACATATTCTTGTATCTCTTTTGTTGCTGAAAGTAGGAAGAAGCCCACTGAATATTTGTAACAGTGTAAATAACATCAGATACCTGCATCTAGTGGGCATCCTGACACTCGCCATAGAAATACTAAAAAAAAGTAGTGGTCCATAATTAGTCCTCTCAACTATCAGATCGTTTCTTGCTCTGTGATAACTTTGTGTTAACACCAGATAAAATGACTGCCAATCAATTCCCGCAGGGTGACAGAGGACAGATGTAGCAGCTGTCATACCATCCCACTTCAACTCCAGGAATCCTAGCTGTGGAAAAGAGTAAAAACTCCAGGCCATCTTAATATCTTCACAGCTGCTGACTTCTAGAAATTTTTCTTAGCTAATTGGCACCCATTGTAAAATGGAGCAGCTTTCCAAGTCTTTCATACCAAGGCTAGATAGCTGTGAAAGATGTATGCAATAATTTTTATCTGCCTGTATTCATACTTTACAGGCAGGTAAAGGCTTATGTACTTTGCTTGCACAAGGAGGAGGATAAGGAAATATCTCACCATAAATCATAAACAGGTAATTTGGGATGATAGATTTTTGTTATGACCTTGACAGATAAAAGTGTCTGCTGCTAGAAATGTGACTTGTCTCTATCCATTACACTGTGTGCAAATGTAATACTGGCTTATTCATTCTGAGATAGCAGAAAATCATGGAATTCAAAAGCTATTAATTTAGATATATGGCCAATGCAATTCTGTAATATTAGCTCTCTGGACTAAGAATTTTTATTTTTCCCTTTATCTTATCGCTAGGTTAAAAAGAGGTGTAGTGATTTCTATTGACTTAGAAAACTATATATACACTAACGTAAAAAGATAAAGTTACATTGTGACATTGTGATACTGGTATAAAGGAGCTTTAAACGAAGGATAATGTACCTTTACTGGATTGTGTAGCTCACTAGAATTTATTTTTTTTTTAAAGGAATTCCAGTTGATGTTGCAGTTAACATCTTCATTAACAGCTTTGGGTCAATTCAAGAGACAACAATGGTAAGAATGAAATTAAATTCAAGTAGTACACATGGAGATTTTCTCACTAAATTAAACTTCTATAAACTATAAAATAGAAATAACTGTTGTGGTTGCAGACACTGAGAATTAATCTAATGGGGTTAGTGATTGACTGACTGTACTTTATGCCTTAGACCTAAACCTGTTAATGTATGTCACTCTATAGGTGTCCAGAGATTACTGCAGCTTTAGAATCTGATTTTCATGAAAGGAAATCCATGGTTTCTAAGGTGCAATAGCTAGACTGATCTCCATAAATTATTAAGTTTATTGGAAGAACCCATTTGGTAGCATGAGTTAAAGATCTCCCTGAGAGTTATTGCATATATTTCTTGGTGTGTTATTCAAAAAATCACAAACCACTAAGACTGTATATGAGAGAAAAAGAACATAAATTGATATGGGTAATTTGTTTTATGTGTATTTGAAGATGGAAGTAAATTGTGGAGGAATAGAAGGAACAGTAGTAAAGGAATAGACTATCAATGATCATGTCCTTATTGCTGTTTATTTACTGCATGGGAAAGATAAACTGGGGAGTGAAGTTTATAAAAATGTGTTTCCAGCTGAGACAGAAAATTTCAATATGTCAATGAAATGATGAAACGAGGATGAAATAATCCTCATCACAATTTTGACTACTTTTGTTTCTTTGGGAAATAAAATCGATTTCAAAATATGAGTTGCTTCAGCAAAGCCCCTTCTGGTATTTTGGGATTTGCAGGTCTTTTTTTCTTTTTGTGATGTTGTTTCCAATGAATACTACCAAAAGTATTTCCAAAATATGCATTTAGTTATTGAAAACTAAATTCTGACTTGATCAGGTTTTCCTTTTGTCTAAAAAAGGAGAATACACCGTGTTGTGCCAGTACTTGGAAAGCCACAGCCAAGACATGCACTGAGTGGGAGTTCTGAGGCATTCCCTGATCACTTTGGTGACCTGCTGCATCTAAAGCATTGAGGCAGCTCCCAAAATCAAGTTGGTTTTTTTAATGCTGTGGCTAAGGCAGCATCCTGACTCATAATGGCAGAGAAGCAATAAACCACAATACCACTAATAAGCAATAAAACACATTATGTTTGATTGCAAATGATAGTAAGTCAACTAATGGCATTAGTGGGAAGTGATACTAAAACAAAAAAAATATAAATTTGCCCAAAGAGCCACAAGATTTATTTCTGAAAACAAAAAGAGGACTCAAATTTAAAGATGAGCAGGGAGAAAGAGCAGGAAACTAGGACTGAGATAAGTGCCGTAAGATGTCAAGTATATTAGGCCAGACAGCCCTTTCAAGTTTCTGAAATTAATTGCATGCTTTAAAAAGTGACTTTTAAAGAGACTTTTTTACAATTTACCCAGATTCAGACAGTAACAAAACATGAATGTGAGAGATTTGCTTTCCCCCAGCCCCTCAAAAAGAAAAAAAAANAAAAAAAAAAAAAAAAGTAATATGTTCTCTACAACCATGCCTGTCTGTGCCTTCCTGATATGGTAACTCACAAATTTACTAGGATGTGCTGTATACTCTCCTCCATAATTCAGAACTTCAGACATCATACTTACTTTGTTTTATGCTTTAATTTAGGTTTCTGTCTCTAGCTGATCACTCTGATCATGTTTATGTGAAGTTTTGATTACTTCTTCATTGCCTTAATGTAATGCAGGAAGCGCTGACAAAATTAGCAGTTAATGTGTTCTTCCATGTATGACTTAGAAAACTCTTCCTGGTGCAGTGGGCATTGAATATCCAAGAATCACTGCCCTCTTGGGGATAGGTTTGTACTTGTCTTCAAATGGCCTGGATAATACACCAGACAGTAGAAATGGATCCCTTAGAATAGGAAAAGACTTGTACTTCCAGAATCACAGGAAAAATATTTCCTGGAGGTGAGGCACCAAGTCTGATCCTTCACAGAGGGGTTTCTTGTCTCCATAAAAGGAGAAATTTGCAGAATTACCAGAACTGCTGAAAAGGGTTCTTGGTGTTGGAGAAGAGAGTGGCTGGCTACATCTTTACTGTCTCTGGCACTGGTAAGAATCACCAGTGAATCACTCCTCACACAATGAGGAGTGTTGATTTATGGACTGTCTCTGAAATTACCAGAAGCTACTCAACTGATTGGAGTGATATCAAAATTAGTGAAATAATATATTTCTAAGTATTTAAGTCAATGAACTATTGTGATGATGCTTTGCTCTCTAGCCATTGCTGGCTGTAGTAATTCAACTCATAAATTTTGGCAAAATATGTGTGGGGGTGAAGCCCTGCTAAAGTAATGATTTCTTCTTTTGTGTGATGGAAGTGGGGGGAAGATAACAATGGGTATCAGATGACTGGAAGAGGAATCATTGTAGAAAGCCCAATAAGCAAATATATAGAGTGCCAGTGAGAGAAGGCCTTGCTTGCTCTCCTTCTGATCCTGTGATAATTATATTCTTAGCTATGCAGCTGGCTCATCCTCAACAGAGATGAGATTAGCTCCTTCTGAGGTAGAGTCCACTTAGATTTAAGAAAGGAGGGAATTTCTTTATAGAAAAGCATCAACACATTTGAAGTTACTTTGTTTTAAAGCAAGAGAGTACCCATTTTTTGGGTCTTATGCCCAGAATCCTGTAATCGAGCCCTTGCAAAGAATGTGAAGGGCAAATGTTTGCTCTGTGTCTAGAAAGGGTGATGTTCATGTTGTGTTGTTTAATATTGAAGAGAATTGCAGTGCTAAGTAAAAGAACTAGTGAACTACAGAGAGAAGCAGAATTTATAAAGGTAAAAGGAAGAAGAGCTTATGCCAGAGCTGCTACCTTCTAGTAAGCTCTCTTTATCTTGAATCCTGTAACTTGTTTCCTTCTATATCATTAGACCACTTGTCGAAGATTCCATGTTAACTCTGCTTCTGAGTTTGCATACGTATTTTCAGACTGCATATTTATGGTATAATATAATGATTATGTCACATTTAGAAACTTCTAAACTGCATGACCAGTCGGGGAGTCCTAGGGATAGAGAATTTATGGTATAAATACCCATAGGGCTATAATATTTTTTCTGTGATGACGATCTTTCTGTGTACAGAATCTATGTTCAAGGTTTTTGCTGGCAGTGTGACCTTTCTTCACTGACTCAAATGACAAAACACCACTCCTTCCTTCTCCGTTACTTTCAAGTCTTTCAGAAAGCTCTTTATAATACGACCGTAAAAAACTTTCAGTTTCCTTATTTTAAAAATTGCATTTGCTACTTCATTAAAAGGAAGCACTGTTATGCTGCCTTTCTTTGTAGGAGTGCAGTTGATGTAGTAAGTCTTTCATGATCTTCTCTCTGCTCTATTTGCAGAGAGATGTATGGGCTATGCTTGCTTTCTGGCCTGAGGTGGTTTTCTGGCCACATGCCACTATTTAGTAGACTTCTGAAATATTTCCTAGAACGCCTCCCAACCTCCCTGAAAACAACTTGCTTTCTGTTGGAGTTTCATGGGAAAACAAATCCCTGTAGAATATTTCTGTGTTTCTTTCTACGTGACAGGTCTTCCTAGCTCTGATGCTGATGAATATCTCTTCCATCTTCTTCCCCTAGTTTCAGGCTTCTTAGTTGCTATTTCACTCTCCTTTACTATAAAATTCCAATCACTCTGCAAATGCAAAAAACATTTGTAAAATTTACACCAGGAAACAGGAACAGACTCAAGTTCTTAAAATGTTAAAACATCTGATTGGTGTTTAAGTTCATTTGTAATAGAGCAAGGAAGGAAATAAAATAGAATCCACCTGATCTTGCTTCCAATTCTTATTTTGCCAGTGCATTCTGCTTTTCAGTGATGTAAGCATCTCCTTCTACTGAATGGGTAAGCTGAAGGCAAGTGTTGGACAGTGCTTATTATTTGCCTATGGCTTTGAGAAGGCATCCTATTTTGTTTAAAATTAGGGTAATGCGCTTGTTTATGGGGAAATTGAACTCAGTGTAACCAACAGCATAAAGCTTGTGAGCATGAATGGTATGCAGTATTTATCTCATATAGTTTAGAGTAATTTTTTTCACTGAGAGAAGAAGTGCATATGGAATGGGAACTTCAGCAAGAAGCAAGTAAAGGAAATTTTCAATTATGTACATATAATTGAAAAGATGCTTTCTGAGATAATGACCTGAATTCCCTCCAATTATGAAGCTTCTCTGTGAGAGCCTTCCAGTACAAATTCACTTCATATTAACCATTACTTTTTGCTTCTTTACTTTGGCAAGATAACATAGGTCTTTCTATAAGTAAGAGTTAGACTATGTATATTTTTTCCAAAACCAGCTACCAAAAAGTAACAAGTACTTAGCTTTGATGCTTTGCTTTTCCTTACAATGCAGTAAGGAAAAATATTACACAGTATAGCGTAATAAAGAAACATTTGGGCTAATTTGATTGGTGTGCTGGACATGGGAAAGTGGACACTGTATTTAAATATACAGAGTAAATCAATAGCATAAATTATTCAGCATGAGGTCTTAGCCAAGCAGACTCCTTCTGGTTGAAGTTAGCCTGACTGTCTCAACATAGCACCTCCTTTGGACTGTAAATGTAGCAAGTACAACAGAAGATAATTCAGTCGTATCAACAAAAAAATGTTGATGTAAGATGTCAATGTAAAAGTCATTGACATGTAGAATAAAAAACTTTATAAAATTAGTTTGTGTGCAGAATCCATTGACAAACCAAAAATATGTTGAGAACGTTGACTCCCACATTTCTAGCATTTTGCTATAATTGTAAGGCAGTAGTAGTGTTTCCACTGCACTGAAAGACACAGCCTTTAACTCAGGAGGCTTTCTCCTAATAGACAATTATGAAAACCACATTATAGAAGGCAACTAGGAAGGTTGG
>VWZN01019490.1:20165-32546 GCA_013396955.1 Regulus satrapa | reverse complement strand
GTAAGGACCATATTTTCAAACAAAGCAAATAGGTCCAGAAAATGTGCCAAAGCACAGGGCAGATTTGGGGGATAGACAAGAGGGCACAGACTGTGTAATATCTGCCTTACCTCTTGAACATGAGTGACAGAAGTAGTTGAAATACTGGCAATGATCCAGTTACATGGACTGAATCCTATTGGCTCTGCCTAACCTACAGAATTCAAGGTGGGGTATCTTGGCTACACATCTGAGAGGGGTGGAAGGGTGTAAACCTGTGTTCTACAGAGTTGTGTACAGCATAAAATTGAATTATGATAACAAAAATCATTAGAAAAAACAATTATAGCAAAACATTTAGTGTCTTCAGGATGGCAGGACTGCAACTGCAACAAGATGGGTAAAGTCCACAGTGGCTTGTGAATGTTACATGAGCTTCATCTACAACAAGATATTTTTAGAATCTTTCCTCTTAAAATGGATATGTAGTTTTAAACTACAAGGGAAAATTTAAGAATAATGTAAGCAAATATCTGCAGGACACTGAAACTCTAAAAATAATAATAGTAAAAAATTCAGCACTGCAAAACTCTTTCCTGCCTCCTGGGATCCAGACATTAGAGAACCACTGATTGCCAGATCTGTGCAGCAACATGACGAGACTGGCACTTTGGGGCTACATCTCTTTGCTGAACCACATTAAAAAGAGAAATGGGGTTATTTTGGTCTTTTAGAGCAATGATTATTTTGGTCATGTGGCTTTATAAGATCAAGATTAACACAGAGAATATAGGTGTGTGTGTTCATGATTATCATCATAAAAAATGTTTCTGCAATATGCAGTGAAAAACCCCTTTTTTGATTATTTGTGGTATTTTTGCATTATTTTGGAAAAAAAAAACCCTTTAGAAAAATAAAAACTTAGTTTACAAAAGAAGGTGCTTGCACATCATGGAAGAAATCTGCCTTGTACATCCTCAATCATTTTGTTAGTGACAAGGAGAAGCCACATTCTTAGGGCAAATGAAATGCAGGAGGTGATGGTTGCTGAGAGCAACCTAAATTTTCAAGAACAAAGAAATCTTTATCTTCCATTTATTTTATCATTGAGGAAGACCTCAGCACTGTCCTGAAATAGACAAGAGTGCAATATGATTGGGTTCTTTCTACTTTTTGCCATTTACTACAAAGTCATCAGTTTATGGGGACCTGCTGTTAAGAGATAAGATTGCATGAATTAAAGCCTAGAATTCTCATGTCCTCTCTCCCTACTTAGGAGGGTGCAGCCCTGCAGGATTCAAATCTACAGATGGGTCGCATTTGCCCTGAATGCACAGCACACTTGCTCCAGAGTATGATTTCAAGACTTTATGTCTTTTGGTCAAACAGTAGTGTAGCATTTCCAGTCTTGTGGCTGACTAGACAAGACAGATCATCTGAGTTTATCTCAGCCTTAACTATTTGTTGAGAGAAGCAAATATGGATAATTTTCCCTGTTTGCTACTTCTTCAATGCAGTACAGAATGGGCATTACCTATGCCAATGTGCTCCATGAATCTGAGGCAGGAAAGAAACGAAAATACCATAATCACCCCTTTGGAAATGCAGGAAGATTTAGACAGAACAATTACTGAAGCTGGAATTCAGCCAGAATACTGAGTCTGAACACATTTTCTGTTCCAAATATTACTGTGGATCCTTTCCTGACTGCATGTGGCCAGAACCTGATTTTGTGCATGTGTTATACCAAGCTGCCATCTCCTTTCATCCTTGTCCTAAATTAAGAATGACATATTACATCCAAATCATAGACCTGCATTATCAACAGCTCATAGAACAGTCTTCAACATAATCAGTGTAAGTAATTTACCAGATAAAAGAATGTTAATAGCAAGTACAGTATAATTTATGTGAACACAAATTGTACCTATCTTTCAGAAGAAGAAAGGCACTGCTGTGTACAAAGAGTGGATCAAGAGCAAGGTCAAGTGTAAGCATTTCTGTTTAACATGCACAGCCTGAAAACAGCAGGAAGAGCTTTCAAAGACAGATGGAAATTATACCAAATAAAGTTATTATAAATAATTGCTGTTTTTACGCTCCTAGTAGGTTTGATATGAGAGGCAGTTATAATTGGAAGACCTATTCTTTAGAAGGCATTTGATGAAGACCTCATTACATTAAAAGGGTTGAAAGTTTACATCTTGTAATACTAGAGAGAAATGGTCATTTTAGTAGGCTAGGTTTCTTAGCTAGTGTGTGTAGATATATATGAAACACCGGTACAGATTTTGTTCACAGTCCTGGCATCTCAGTTATACATGTATTAAAAGCAAACACAGGGGAACTTTTGCCTTTGGATTTATGGAACATCGTTTCTTTCTGAAACTACCAGTGCCTAAAATGTACTAGGAATGGACTAGACTGTGAAAATTAAGTATTTTCTTGATGTGTACCAAGGNTGCTCTTTGTGTGAGGGATTTCCCAAACCTACTCCTTCAGCAAGGGAAGAAATCTCAGGCTCTTCACTCTCGTGGTAGAACATGGACTTTCTGAAGCACAGGACAAAATGGCACTTTACTAACTGGCTTTCAGAAGGTTGCTTAGATGAGACACAGTTTGTCATTGATACGATATGAGGAATGGTTATTTAAGAGTTGAAATTGCACTCTGTATTGTATAGAGACCACCTCAAAAATGTATTATCTACCATTCTGAAAACCTCCATGCTTCAGAAACCAGCTATGCAATCCAGTGGATGGGGGCAGATTTCTGCTTTCATTTACTTATGAAGCTCCATATTTTTCAGCAAGGTAAATAAACCTGGAATAAGCTGGCAGACAGATGACTTTCTGGATAAAGGTATTAGACTAGGACTGAAACAAAAGTGAATTTTTCACTGGATTCCTCATAGGCTTTTTTAGTTCATTACTGTTCAGTTCTAGTCCTATGTTTTTATGCTGTGGAAAAATTCCAGCTACATTCCCAAATTCACTTGGGAATAAATAAGTATGAATTAATGAGGCTATATGTGCCACACTGATAATACCTTGTCAGCACATTTGGTTCTGGGTATATACTAATTTTCACCCCATTTTCTTTGCCTTCTTGAGTCAGCCCTGTGTCCAAAGGCCTGTGTCTCAAGCTTGTGCCTTGGGAGATTTGCGCAGCTGATAACATAACTCATCCGGTCGATTCTCCTAAGTTTATCCAGACTTTTAGTCATGCCCTGACCAACAGTGCAGGTAAAGTGGTTTTAACTGGTAGGTGAACAATAAGAGATGTCAGCGTTCTGCAGCACCTCTGATCCTGGAAACAATGATGGTGATACAGGGATGCTTTAGCTGCTGTCTTTCTCTTGGAGCACCTGGCATGGTATGTAACAAAGGCAGATTTTCCAAACTTCATAGATAGAACAGGAACCTCAGTCACAGTACAGCTGACACATGGATGTACACACAGATATATATACACACACTCACATCTGTTCTGAACAAAGGCCATGAATGAAAGTCAGATATCCACAAAGTCCTCTTGTAGTTAGGTCATGATAGAAGCTCTTTCTTTCACTGCCCTCAGTTTGTTCTTGCCTGAGCTCACTACCAAAAACCTTTCATGCTGTACCCACTGCAAGGAAGCAAAGAAGACAGCAGAAAGGCTCCTTGCTGTAAAGACACAAGAAGTTGGCCAGGATGACTGATGAGAAATTGAATTTCAAATACTAACACGCACCCCATTCACCTCACAGTTAATGATACAATGGTTCTATGGGTCTATGAAGCTTAGGGCTACAGGATTATTCAGAACTTCACCTTTTATGTAACACTGCACGCACATTGTTCAAGTTTCAGAAAGGGCACAAGGATACATTTCTCTTCTCTATCAGTGCTGCTTCCATCTCAGAGAAGTCTTCAAATAAGAATTCTGCAATGAAATCCCTTTCTTCTTCTGTTAGAGACCATGTTACGCATTAATAGTACAAAAGGATATGCAGTGTAAAACATTACTTTATATTTGCCAGAAGAAACATCTTTGATCTTAACACAAAGTTACATCTATTTTCTTGAAAATGTAGTATAAAATTTTCAAGGTGCAGGGTACCCTCTCTTTTTTTTTGCCTCTTTCCAGAAGGCAAACTGCATGCAACTTGAGACTACACGTGTGTCCTAGAAGATAAATATTTAATAGTAATGTGCATAATAATCCATAAATTTCATAGAGAAAAATGAGTAGGCCTATGATCTTGGCAAGACAGTATCACTCAGTCCTAATCCAAACTGAAATCGATTTGTGGGCAAATAATTTTAATCTGTATTGCCATACTGCACCAGAGGTCTGTTGAATTATTTTCAAGCACCTCTCTCACAGCTTGCATACTGATCATTCAGATCTTTCCTGTATATGAAAATGAACAAAAAAGGAGAAAAATTTTAATTAAAAAAAAAGAAATATTAAATATAATGATAATTTTAAAAATATTTAAATGAAATTTTTAATGAAAAAATCATTTTAAATGACAAATTAAATGAAAAAATGAAAGTTACATTTAAAATGAAAAATTTAAAAGAAAAAAAAAAGCCACAAAGAAAAAAATCAATTGGATAGGGAAAAATAGCATATAATCCCTCCCAAAATGTTCATCTTCAGCATCAAAAGAAAATACCTTGTCTTGTGACATTGATAGAATTCACAGAAGAGAGTGTGGTTTTTCTTCTTTTTTTTTAAACAGGAAACTTATGGGAGAAGAACAATTCCATAACATTCCACTTTTCTGAAGATCTTCCTTGACTTGTACCTTGCTTTCCTCTTGCTAACAACCTTCTGGCTCAAAAGTGCAATGTTCGTCTCTCTCTCCCTCTTTCAGCCTTCAAAACCTAATTAAATTTCCCTGAAGTCTGTACAAGACATGGACTCCTTTGGATTCCTTTCCCAAAAATTTATTTGGGGGTTAAAAAAACCTTTTCTTTTACCAGAAGACTGAAAAATGGCAAGACACAGCTGACTGTCCCAGCATCCTTAAGTTGTACACACAATCTGCAAAAGAAATTAATGCTGTTCATTTCCTTATCTGTTTGTTTCAATCTAATTTTGTCTGTTGGGTTTTTGCACCTTGCGCCTATAATTTTGGGTATGTAATTATTTTCACTCACATCATGGACTATGACTTCATAGCTCTGATCCAAAAAACTAAATTCTGGCAACTTCAATCTAAATGTATTTCAGACCTTAGGTATTATTTTTAAACAATGGACTAAAAATGGATACAGTCCCAGTCAGTTTTTGTGGATAACCTTTTTACTCTCTATATGAAGTATATATTTCTTTTCAGTTTTAAGCCTCTTCACAACAATATTATCTACTTTCAAAAACCACTCTTTTGGCTACCAGTTCTTCCAGATTTAGATAAGTTAGAATCAGATAAAGATATTGGATATTGCAAGTAACTAAGGTTTGTAGACTGATTAGTCTTTATCCTAGTACTTTGGAGACAAAATTGATTTTCTTTATCCAGTATTATTGAGGGCAATCCTGGTGTTGGTTTGCTTTGTGGAAGAAAGCTGACCCTTCTTAGATCTGAAAAGAACCAATGTTTTTTTTTTCCATTTATGGTAAATTCCCCAAGGAATGGAAGAAAATGTTTGCGAATTATAAAAGTAGAAAAAAAACCCCACTGGGATAATTTGGTTATTGTAATGGGAAACAATCTCTCAGTGACAAATAATAAGTTGAGTGTGAACAGATTTCTAGTCAGTGCAGTACTGGGGACGAAGGTAGAGAAAGGACATGATGGAGTCACAACTCAAATCCTGTGTCCAATTCTGGGCCTCTTACTGCAAGAAAGAAATTGAAGTGCTGGAGCGTGTCCAGAGAAGGAGAGAAACAGAGCTGCTGAAGGGTCTGGAGCATATCCTGTAGGGACTGGCTGAGGGAGATGGTGGTGTTAAGCCCGGAGAAAAGGTGGCTCAGGGGAGACCTTTATCACTCTCTACAACTGCCTGGAAAGGAGGCTGTAGTGAACTGGGGGTCAGATTCTTCTGCCATGTCTCAAGTGAAAAGACGAAAGGAAATGGCCCTCAGTTGTGCCAGGGGAGGTTCAGATTAGATATCAAAAAAATCGTTTTCACTGAAAGTGTAATTAAGCTCTGGAATAATTTCCCCAGGGAGGTGGTGGAGTCACTGTCTCTGGAAGTGTTCAAGAGCAGTCTGGATGTGGTACCTGGGGATATGATTTAGGAGTGACTATGCTGGTGTTGGGCTGACTGACTAGATGATCTTGAAGGTCTCTTCCAACCTTGATGACTGTGATTCTGTGAAAATAATGTTTCCTATATAAATAAGAGATACAAGAAAATCTGTAAGGTTCAAAGGTTCAAACTGCTGCTTGGAGTGAAATCAGTATGCAAAGAGAAGATGCCTAGGTTTTAGCAGAAACTAGATCTGACTGGATAAAATATCTGAGGAAAAACAGGTTTCAGAAGCAGGCTTGAGGCAAGGGGTTTTTTTTTTGTTTTGTGTTTTTGTTTTTGTTTTTGTTTTTGTTTTTGTTATTAGCCTGAGCTGACAGCTGGGACAGACATAGAGAGATATCAGAGAAAGAGAAGATTTCAAGTAATTTCAAACTTTTGAAGAATATGCTTTACAAGACACCAAGTATTTTGTTACTTAGCATCTGGGAAGGTTTTTCTTCATCTACTCCTGTATAGCTCCCAGAACAAAGACGCCCTAACCCCATGTGAAGCTTTTGGTCACTATTGTATCAGAAATTGCAAAAGGAAATCCAATCCAAGCAATTCTGACACCAGCAAACACAACTGGATAATTAAGTTTACACTTGGGCCTTGTTTGTCCTTCCATGACCTTTTCAGAAGTGCTGAAAAACCACAAAATTTGTAATTAATCCATGGTTGTATTTTCTTTCCATTTAAAAAAGTAGTTAAAACAGCTGTATTTACTTACCTGGAATATCAACAACATGGAATTTGAAGCAATAAAAAGAAAAAAGGGTCCTTTGAAAGTGCTGGTGCATTTTGCTGTTAATTTTGCACAACAGATAACGGGAATATTTTATTGGAAATTCTCTCATTTTAAGAGAAGATCAGAAGTTGATAATCCAGCTCAAGAGTTTTGAGTCCATGTGGCTTTTTATTCTCCAATTAGAAATAGAAATCTAGCACTGAATTTGCATACATTAAGAACATGAGAAAGAGTACCTCAGAAGCTAACTAGAAATTAAAGGGTATGTGATTTTTGAAATGTGTATTGAAGTAATTTTTAAGTTAGAGTTTAACTTAACTGAAGAGATACTGAGAAAAATTACTAGATGGCTGTCAGTGAAAGGTCAGTGTGAACATGCAGCAAAATAATGAACATTGTATTACAATTTTCTCCTTTTGTTTATTTACAATCAACACCTAATATCTTGACTGATATTTGTATCAGAAGTCACCAAAGTTTATCTTTGTTTCTAAACCAATTTTATTTAAGTATTCTAGGAGTCACACTTCTTCTGCCTCAAGTGTGGCCAAGCAAATTTGAGAAAATGCCTTTTCAGCCAGACCTGTTACTGTCTAGAAGACATATCTTTAATAAAATCCAAAATACAACATACCTTATTTTTCTGATGTGATTGGAGATGACATTGCTTGCATTTTATTCTGAATGACTGACTTGCTGGAATACAGGTGAGGGTGATACAAGACTGGAGTGAAGCCAATGCTGAGGAATGAATAGGTTGGTAAGGATGGACTACAAAAGGAGGAAGAGAGATTTGGCAGTCCATAAATTCTGCAGGGCTGAAGAGAATTGACATTTACTAAAGAGAAGACCTTGAAAGAAGGTCTGAAAGAAATGTAACAGCTGGGAGTGCAGTTAGTTGACAAACACTGAATGTTGTGAATATTCAAATGTGTAGAAATAGAATTTTCTTCTATCTGTATAGACAAAAATATTCTTAAATTGTGAGCAGGATTTTTTTCAGTATTTTTCTAGTATATTAATATTTTAAATTACTATTTTTACTTATTTCTGTTGTTTTAAAACTCATTCATTTTGGTGTATAACAGAATTGCATGAGGCTTCATTGTCTGAAGTGATTTTTAAAACAAGGATCCTGTCAGAGAAAACAGTGTCTCCACTTTTGTTCTTTCCTAGAGCAAGATAACATTTTGTAACACCCTACTGATACAGATTGAAGATATGAATGCACTGCTATTAGAATTATTAAAACTGATAACTGCAGCTGTTTTACCTCCCTCTGTTTTGTATTTTTTTTTGGTGTCCTTCCTCTAACAGTGTGAGAATTTATTTGGTGTAGTCTTCCTTGCTGCCCTCAGCTCTTCCCATAGACACAACCATATTCTTTCTGTGTTTTTGTGCTTAGGTCTTGCCAGGGATGTTTTCGGTTTTTTGTTTGTTTGTGCTTGTTTGTTTTTTTAAGCCTCCAGGTGTTTTGGACCAATATACAATTTGATGAAAATTTAAAGACAGAACCAAGCTGGTTCACTCCTGATGAAAAGAAGTTACACAATTAAAATAAAAATACAAGGACATTTGAAGGATAAGGTGAGAAAATACCTAGTATATAAGTAATATAAATTTTGTACCATGAAACATTACATGAGGCTTACTGAAACATTTTCTTTTGTTTTATATTCCATGATTTTAGTATCACTTCCACAGATTTACTCCAGAATAAATTATTTTATAATTTGGTTTTGAGAAGGATAGCAAAGAATGAATTAGCTTCAAACTGCCTTTCATTTCCCCTGTTACCCTAGCCTGGGCTGGATACATAGTCAGGATTGAGAGGGAGGGAGCACTTAACCTTGAACATTTACAGCAGAAGTAGAATGATAACAAAAGTATAAATTATTATTAAATGCCCCCTGGGGATATCAGGCAGAACTCATTACAGAAAGGTTCTGCACCTGTAGCAGATATTTGCAACAAATACAAAATAGTTTCCATGTCAGCTCATTCCTAGTCAAACCAAGAGTTCACAAGATCCATAAATCATAGGTTCTGGATCTATGCCACTTTTTAGAAATGCAAAAATTATGCAAAAAAGAAGCACAGAAAGGATGATACAGAAAGTATATTTCAGAGTGGTGCTATATTTACTTATTATCAAAAATGTATGTTGTCATGACATTTAAGTTACAAATGCTACTTAGCCAAGTATTGAATTGAATATTATAATATTAATATTTAAATTAATTCCTGAAGTTAAAAGCTTTTTTCATAAATAAAAATAACACCCACCTGAAATGCCTGAATACCAAAATCTGTTTCAACAGCAAGTTTATTCTGTGACCTTTCAGTATTGCCAAATAGGCAATGAAAAATTATTTTCAAAATGCACAGACATTTTCTAAAGGCATCTTGAAAAGTCAACACATCATATCACATCAAATTGTCAACTCTGCATGAAGAAAACTTTTATATAAATGTTTAGAATTTTATTTTAAAAACAGAAGACAGGATCACACCATAATCTAGAGGCAGAACTGAATAATAATACATGCTATACAATCAAAGATTCTGCACTTAAGACCTTTTATCATTTTCTGAAAATAGTGATGCAAAAAGGCAATTAGAGTGATCAAGAAGGTGAAATCATGATAGATTTCCAGCAACTGTCTTAACTGCAAACTTTAAACATATATTGTAAGTAATCAAAACAGCATGTATTTCAAATTATTTTGTTACTCTCTTGGCCATGGGTATACTAAAAAACCTAATTTTCTTCTTTTTAGAGGCTTTCTAATCTTTTCTGTACACAGGTAATAGAGAAATGTTTCTTTCTTAAAACCTTAAAGTAGTCATAAATAAAATAATGCTTTATAGACTACATGAGACTCAGTAAGAAATTAAGAGTCTAAAGCCATTTAAGGTTCCTAATCATTGTCTCATGCTGGAGCCTTTACCATTTTGACAATAATAAACCTTTCCTTATACATTCTCAATCACGCATCTGTCTATACATATGGAATTTACAAACACATACACATAACTGACTAACATTACGGGTAGTTACAGGCCAAACAACCTGTTAAATAACCAGAAATAGAACCAAATAACCAGAACTAAAGTTCTGCACAGACAAGAAGATTAATCTTAGGTTACTAACTTGTGAATGAAGTGCTTTCTGTTCAGTTCAAAAATTGCTCTGCCATGGGCTTGAATCAATTAATAAAGTGGAAGCAATAGCTTTAGTTCTCTTGGCCTCAGTGATCTGCAGTAACTTCCTTAGTCACATGAGGTTTCTGAATATATTGTTAATAATATTGATGTTTAAAATTCTAAAGCTGTGAGATTTGCAAAGCTGCAGTAACAACAGCCGTGAAAGCACCTAGGACTGGCAGCATTGTTACCCTTACAGTTTTCCGAGCTTTGTGTTTGCTTATTCCGACACATAAGTGACAGCCATCAGGGCAGAGCAGAGCAGGCAGGGGCCAGGCAGTACCCCCCCCCCCTTCCCCACACACACACCCCCATAAACTGCCACGCAGCAGCAGCAGCAGCCTACCCTTGAGCAGAGTCACCCACGCACACCTTGGGCACTATCACTCACCGTGTGGCCAGCACCTACAAGAGGGAAGTGACCCTTTCCCTCTGTCTGGTACTTGTAGGACCTTTTCTGGGTTACCATGCCCAGTTTTGGCCTTCTCATTACAGAAGCTTATTGCCATTCTGAAATGAGTCTATGTAAAGGTGACCAAGGTGGCTAAGAGGGCTGAAGAAGGTAATGTAAAAGGAGAGGTTGAGAGCTCAGCCTACAGGGCTTAGAGTAGAAAAAGTTAAGAAGAAACTTTGTGGCTAAATAAAACTACTTAATGGTACTGCAAGAAGATGGAACCCAGACTTTTCTCAGAGATGGATGGTTTTGGCTGATCCTGAGTTTCTCAAGTTGGAACATGGGAAGTTTTGAGTATTATTAGCAATTTATTTATCACAAGATAACCACTGCAACAGGTAGCCCAGAGAAATTATGGAAACACTGTGCTTGGAGGTGTTCAATACTCCACTGCACCTGGCCCTGAACAACCTGATATTAGACCTGTAATGTCTTGGAGCAGGGGTTTGGTCTAGGTGATATCTAGACATCTCTTTCAATATAAATTACAATTCTGTGATACTACCGGTGAACTGATTATGATTCTAATACCATGAACATTATAAAGATTAACAGAGTTAAAAAGCTAAACCAATATCTTTGCCTTTCTGGCATTTCCATGTGTGACTCTTTGAATACCCAGCAAAGTCCTATCACATACCCAGCATAGATATTTTTCCCTTCTATTCACATACAAGCCTTGTGCTTTCTGTGTAGTGGTTTTTCTCATCTCCTGAGAGTTCTGTAGCTGTCAGTGAATTCAAAATCCAGACAATAAGCTTAAAGTCAAAATTCTGCTAAAAAATTTGGACTGCACTTGGAAAGCACTGCCAGTGCTCCATTTTCTTCACTCTAGCAGATAGGAGCATCCTTCATAATAAGCTGTGTGTTGTGGCACCTCTGTAATGACCATCTTCCCTTGCACCCCATCTCAAGAATTAAGTCCCAAGTTTCTGGGTCACAAGAGCAAACTTATTTAGCAACAGGCCTCGAGGAAAAAGAGAAAATAATTTTCTTTTTTCTATTGTGGGAAGTCTTGTGTATTTTTTTATGGTATTAGGCCCTTTGCTCACCCACAACATCTGATTTCACGGGAATACCGACAGATTACATTCTACAGGAGGTCTGTGAACACACCTATCTTCCAAACCAGCTTTTGTTGGTGGTGACTTGTGTATTAATCCTGTGAGGTCCCACAGATTGGTTCATTTTCCCTGACATACAGAATGCTCACTTCCATGTGGCAATGCCTGTCTCTGTTTAATGGCAGGAAACCACCCCGGGCAGGCGTGGTACCTCAGAAGCTGAATGACTATGGAATCGCAGAACGCGTAACGTTGGAAGAGACCACAGGGGTTCCTCCTCTTCAAGCAGTCACAGTACTGCACAGCACTGCGTCCAGACGGTTCTGGACAGGTTCTTGAGTATCTCCGTCAAGGGAGTCGCCACAGCCTTTCTGGGCAACCACACAGGAAGGATGTTCTTCCTCACGCTCAGGTGGAACTTCCTGTGCATCAGCTCCTGCCCGCTGCCTCCTGTCCTGCAGCTCGCAGCGGAGCCGGGCGCCCCACCCACAGCCCCGTTCGAGCCCCAAGCTCCGTCGGNCGGGACCGCCCTCCCGCTCCGCAGAGAGGGCGAGAAGGGGTGGCGGCCCCGCCGTGGGTAGCGGAGAGGGGTGTCAGCGGCCGCTGGCTCTCGCAGGCCTCCGCGGCCGTGGCCACTTCTTCCGGGCCGCTGTTCCCGTGTCACGGCGGCGGGGCCGGGGCCCGGACGGGCTGCGGTGGCGG
>VWZN01019490.1:0-15000 GCA_013396955.1 Regulus satrapa | reverse complement strand
GATCACAGAAACTCCAGAAGTTAAGCAGCTGTGGGAGTGGATACTGCTTATGAATTCTCCATACGTGTACTGGTGCACCTGCACTTCCTTGTGGACAAAACTCTTAACATCATCCTGATTCCTGTGGTGCTCCCTTGAAATCAGAGCTTCTGACTTGTGTTGTTATTCCTCTGTGTCAAGCAAACAGGTATGGCAGCAAAGTGGGTGCATCATTACAGATGGGTCTTCTGTCACTGTAGGACAGAAATCTTCTGGAGGTAAGGACTCAAAGTGAGATGTATCAGTAGTTACTGAGATACCAAAAGCTGCAAATGGTACAGGTGCTTCTGATACTTGCTAGAAATGTTATGAACTCTGAGCAACTAAATGTGTTATTCCTGGGAAGTGTTTCAGGCTACAGGTGATATATAGATGTTGCAGTGTATTGGGAATGTGACCATTAAATTACAGAACTGTATGTTATGCTGATGTATTCAAATATATATATTTTCATTACAGTACACTGCTGGTTTTTGTTTCAGCATAAGGAGGAATAAATCAAATGCAGTGTAAAAAAAGAAATATCACTAGATTAGTCCTTAGGCGAGTTGTCTGTACTGTTATGCCATTCTTACAAAGTGGGTCAGTCATGTGTGTCCTTTGTTCTTTTCCAGGAGAACTCTTGTCCCTCCCTTTTTTATAGACTTTACCTGAAATTCGAAGTGTTTGTGTCTTTTTCATTAAAAAAAAATTTCAACATTTATGTCACTGTCTTGCAAGACATACTGCCCTTTGTGTATTAGCTTTTCTTGGATCTTGGGTTTGGACAGAGATTCATCCCTATTATTTGGAGTTATGTCACTGAGTGACTTTTAGGCTTAGTCTTTGATCCCGTCTCTGAATTCTAATTCTTCCAACAGGGTTGTTTGTGTGGCAGCTTTGTACTTGGGATGCTGCATTTGTGTAACAATTGTTGAGTTGGGTCTGTTTTCAAGATCTCAAGTTATGAAATACCTCTGTTTTTTAGAAAAAGGAGTAGTTCATGTATTCCCATTCCTGGACTGCGCTTCACTATCTTTGCTGAAGACTTTATTTATAGCTGAATGCTGCTGGGTGGGACAGACACCTGATTTGGAATAGGTGCAGATTCTGAGACTTCCACCTGGGACAAAGGTCTAAGGAGTTTGATGTATACGTCTTGAAAAATAGTCTTTCCATGTGTTAATATTTTCAGATCTTTATGCAGTTTGTGTTGCCATTGTTAGGTTCTGGAGCTTTTACTTTTCAGAGCAAAGTTTAATGATTTAATGATTTAATGATGCAGGTAACCATATGGACATGTATATAAAGTTGCTCACATTAGCAACTGTAAAATAATTTTACAAACAATAAGACTTTCATTGGTGCCACACCTGAGAAGGAGTTTGTCATATTTTATCTGCAAACACAAATTTAGATGACATAGGAGCTTTAGGTGATTTTAGTTAAAAAAGTGATTTAAAATTACAGTTCTTTAACTTGACATGTAGATCTGTGCATTTGGAAAAAGTTGTCTTTATGTTTCTCTCTTCCCTAGTAATGGTTTTTCATACCAAGATAGGTTTACAGCCAGTCATAATTTTTAGCACAATTATTCTTACAGTAACTATGCTGAAGTGTTTTAATCGTTAGCTAAAAAAAAAGTTTGAGAACTTCAAATTACTATTGCAGATGTTACTATTGTTTGCATAAGCACAAATGACTACAAGTTTAAGCTATTATTTTTGCATGCCTTCCTGGTTTGTATCTGTAATATCTAAATACAGTCATTTGTATTGCTTGGGCAGGCATTTGGATTGCTTAGAACAGAGAGAGAAAACAATTGATTGGGCTGCAATGTCAATAACAATACCCAGTGACAGTGATAAAATGGCCCCATTGTTCTGATCAATGACATACCCTACTAATTAAAAATAGGGTTCTGCTGAATTTAGATGACGTGTCCTAAGGTCCTGCTGTATTTAGGCATTTCTGGTATCTATTTGTTAAATACAGAGACTCACTCATTTTGTCATGAGTTGAAAAAGATCTTGTGTTAAAGTATACATAGTGCTTTGTAAGGTGAGCAAGGGTGCCTTTTGTCATGGAGGCTTCATTACATGTCTTCTCAATTTGCTTCTTCTGTGTCTTGCTCTAGTGAGAAAGTGTGGTATAGGAGAGACAGAGAGGACAAATAGCATTCAGAATATTTGATATGTGTCTGGTGGAATCTGTTGTTTTAGTATCTGTTTTAAGCAATTTTTTAAAAGCTACTGATGAAAGGGAGCTGTTGTGGTAATAAATTTCTATTGTGCTTGTAAACCTTTATCTCAACAGATAAGGGTTTTTCCCTCAGTTCTGCAAGGCTGAAGATACCAGCTTTTTGTTTGTTTGTTTGGGTTGTGTTTGTTTGGTTTTATTTGTTTGATTTTGGGGTGGGGTTTTGTTATTGTTTCTTGTTTGTTTGTTGTTTCGTTTTTTTGTAG
Organism: Regulus satrapa; assembly: GCA_013396955.1. Classification (NCBI taxonomy): domain Eukaryota; kingdom Metazoa; phylum Chordata; class Aves; order Passeriformes; family Regulidae; genus Regulus; species Regulus satrapa. Next base: position 12,517 of record VWZN01019490.1, on the reverse strand, counting down.
TAGTAGTTCAACAATGCTGCCTTGTGGTTTTACGTATTATCTCTATGTATTTTTTGGAGCAGGGGAGGCAATGATTTATTTGGTCTTATTGCAATTTGGTCTTACTCATCTCATTGACACAGTCAGTAATAAATTTGCCTGCATGTAGTGGAAGTACTTTTTCCTTCTATTTTGTTGTCCAGTGGATAAACGTGCACTATGGCGAGAATGTTGTACGAAGTTTTTACAGATCCTGGATGTAAATGTTTAGCACTACAAATAACCAGCATCCTTAAAAGCTGTTAGTATTAACTGTGGTTGCTCCATAAAAATTTATAATAGCATTATTTTGTGAGTGTCTGATTCTATTTTTTTTAGGTCAGGACCTGTGTTCTGACTTCCCAAGGAGAATTGATTAGGTGCGAACTTGCGTTGGAGGCACAGGTGAAGCTGAATAGGGACATAGAGCGGCAGGTTCTAATCAGGTTCAAAAATGTCCGAAATAGCTTTTCTATGTTTTTTAGGAAGAAGTTGAAGGAAATTATTTACATTTCATGCATTTAGCTGTAGATGATTTTTGCATTTTCAACTTTTATTGTTATCTAGGGACAGCATGATTGCTTTTAAGTTTAACAGATTTTACTGCTGTGTGAAGCATAGTGATGTTTGAAATTAGAAGAAAAATGTAACTTCTTATTCTTAGAACTGTGGGGTATTTGAGAAAAATAAGTTATTTGTAATTTGATTTTTCTTGGGTAACTTTCTAGCAAAGCGGTTTGTTTTATGGAGACACTGGTTATTTGATTAAGAGGAAGGGTTACATGAAAATATATTATATAGTTATAAACACAGTTATGACTGAGTGTGCCTTAATAAAATTTATGCAGCTGCAGTTTCTTGGGAACTTTTCCTTCATTAGAAGATATGATCTGGACAGTTGTGTCAGTGATACAGGCAGTCTACAGCAGTTGCTGTAGGTGGTTCATCCTTTCAGAAACAATTCTTTCTCTTCATATGGATATGTCTGTCACTTCCATTGTTTTCTCTTGCTGCTTCTCTACAATTTGGCACTTTCCTCCTTTATCATCACACTTGGGAAGTATTTGCATAGGTTGGAGGTAAAGTAGGATTGGGTATGAGTGAGACAGATTGTGCAGCTCACTCTGTCCTCTGTCCTCTGCCTGTGATGGGAAGCAGGGGGAGTCCTATGGCTGCCATAGCCACTCAGCCAAATTGCTAACTCTTGGCAGGATGGGACTTGGTCATGGTATTGGGTGGCAGTAGCTCAACTAGTCTTTCTCAGTTTTTTTTTTTTACTCAAAACTTTCCAGTGCAGCCTCTCTTCCATGCTACTCTGCATCCCACAGCCATCTCCTGGGTCCAATTCATGCATAGACTCATGACCGTTAATTCCTTTTTCCTTCCTCACTAGGTTTGAGAAATACTGCTTTAAGACATCATCTTTGTTTTCTTTCTTGTGAATGATGGTCTGTAGCAAAAGTGATAAGTGATGAGGAACGAATATTTATGCAGGATGTCACACAGTGCTTATATTCCTACCTGGGTCTTTTAATCAAACAGATGAAAAAAACAGTTCATAAATACTGCTTCTGCATTTGTTGAGTGAGTAAAACCAGAAAAGCATGCAGTCACAATTGCCCTGTGTCTTGCACCTTCCTGCTGCACCCTTTAATGTATTGCTCTTTTAGAGTAATGGAAAGCTGACAGAAAACACAGAAATTACCAATATGCTGGTTTGAAAGCAAACCAGTGGGGGATCCCAAGTCAGAACTACAATTTAGTAGGAAAATTAAAATAAAATTTGAATTAATAATAATTGTGGGTAGTACAAGAACACCGATGGAGTCAGAATACAAACTGACACCATGTCAGTCGGGGTGTTGGTGGCAGTTTGATTAAATGGGGGCTGCAGTCCTCCTGGGGTGACAGATTTGGTTCTCTTGAAGCAGTGATCCTGTAGAAAGCGTGTGGTAGTCTAGAAGGGCCAGGTCTTCCTCTGGGAATCCAGTGGGAAAAGGCTGCTTTGGTGTTCCAAATCTCAGATTTTTATCTTGGCAGGAAATGCTTGGCTCCTCCCACTGGGTGGAGTATCTCACAATGGGATGATGTAATTTTATCAATCATGCTGTGAGACTCCATGGCCTGTTAACTAAAGATATATCTCCCTGAAGTTATGAGAGATGGGTTATGGAAGAGGTAAAGAACACTGCTGCACCTGGTTTCAACAGATGGTGAGAGAATATATACTTTTGGTTACACCTTGCATTGCAAACTAAGACAGTTATGGATCTGAATAGGTAGCCAAGTTAGGTTTGAATAACTTAGAATGGCTTCCATTACCTGTTGTGGTACCTATGAAACTCTGTAGCTGCATCTACTCTGACAAACAGCCATCAAAGTAGAATGACATAGGTAGATGTGACATGAGGCATCATTTCCACAGCAGATATTTATATCAAAAAATCACTTTAAAGTATTTATTGTATGTGACTTTCATTCAGTTAAATCTGTTAAATGAGACTCCTAATAGTCAGATTTTGTGGAAAGATGTTTCATATTGATATTCCTTTTTTCTTAGGAAACCATACTTTGTCAAGATAGTTTTCTTCATGCCTGATTTAGTAGCAGTCATGCTGAGAGTTTTGATACCTCCACTCTGCCTTATTTATTCATGTTGCTTTCAGTGCTTCTCTATTTTAATACAAGTTTCTAGGATTATACTTAATTGATTTGCCACTCAAGGAAAATCAGCGCTTCAAGCAATTAAGCGCAGCAAAAATACTAGGTAACAAAGACGCAAAGATTTTTGTTCTCATCCTAGTTATGAAAAATCCATTATTCATAATCTTACTGTTTTTAAATACTGAAGTACAATTTTCCAACACAATAGCAAAATTGCTTTTGAAATGGAATAAATTGCTTGCCAGTTCAGAGGCTGTAGTTTGAAGTCAGGCATACCAAACACGATGATGCTTATCCTCATTATCTTCACTGCTTGGTGAAGCTCCATATTCGAAAGTGCAAACCTAGATACCAGCTGTGGGAAAAATATCCCCCTGTTTTTAATATAATGGTAAACAAATCTTAGAAAAATATTATTAGAAGATAAATGTATTCCACAAATATTGCCGCATTTACAAAATAGATTTCGACATTAAGCATATCTGTGAATGTTTCTCCTTCAAATCTCTCCCATGATTCTCTTGTGTTCCTTCAAGAAAGATTTTACCCTGATTACTGTGTTACTGATGTTTATGAGAGATACTATTTTTCAAAGCAGACTCTTGTTAACTTTGTATGGAAGTGAAAGGGATGTGTTACTTAGTAATATCTTGTACACTCCATTACGGCTGGCAGACTGTGATCTCACTGGGTGGTGTTAAAAATGCATCATTAATTGGCTGTCCAAGAGCAAAACAGTGCAACATAGAGCTCTCTATTAAAACCCTGAAAATGTAACTTACACTTTTAATTTAAAAATGTTACAAAAGCATGGAACAGGAATACGTTTAAATACAGGTCTGTCTTATTGAAAGTATCTTTATCTAAGAATAAAGTAGTATCTTGAGTTTTTTCTAAGCAGTGGATTTATTACCCAGTGTTGATCTAGTCTGAGAACAATCAGTGTAATTTGGTATAATATGGATATTAGCCTGCTCCTGTGTTTTGTGAAGAGAATTTTTTGTATGATTTTTTCTTAGCGTCCATTAATAAGAATCGTAAGAGAAAATATATTGCTAGACTGTCGTATTAAACTAAGCATTGGGTGCTGCTATTTGCAAGCAACATTGTGAATATCAAGTTTTCTCATATTTGTTTTAAACTTTTTTTCTTTTTTTCTTTTTTTTTTATTTTGGGTGCTCTTAGAAACAATTTGGAAAGCATTTTCTGTGCCATATTCTCACACTACTTTCTGGGAACTTATCTTTTAATATTAGCACAGTTTATTTTAGTTTGAAACTTTGATTGTGTTTTCTGCAGTGTGCTAGTGCTTTTACACCATTTGAAACAGTGATGAATATTTGTTGTCATGAGGCCTAACATGTTTAAGGTTCCAATACTCAATTCACTTGCAGTTGGATGTGGGAGATGTTTGTTATTATTCCTAGTTATGAAATATTTTTTAATCTATTCTGAACACATCCCTTAATGGTGTTCCATACCAATTGATTCCAAGGCAGTGCAGAAATCAGGGCATCACTTACCAAGAAAAGAGCTCAGGACTTGTTAAACAATAGTGGGTTTGGGGCTTTTTCTTCCCCTTCCTTATTAGAGTTTACTTCTTAAGTGTGTTGATACCAATTTATTATGTAGCCAGTGTAAAGTGTGTGGTGTAATTTTTCAATAGAAATCTTAATATTCAGTCTCTTGCTTCCCTGCCTCCCTTTCTTGGCATCCAAAAAAGTTAACTGCTTTAATATATATTCTTGTATACAATAAGGCTCAACACAGAAAATCTAGGGGGAGAGGAAATGGTTTCAGGTTTTTTTATTAAATATATAGTGAGTTTAAAAAATGCAAGCCTTTTCATGCTTACCCCTTGTGGTTTTATTATTTTTTAAAAATATACCATATTTGTCTATTAAGGCTTTGGATTGAATATTGTTCAGAGTGCTGCTCTGTCAGCAGAATTCCCTCCTACTCAAGCAAGGCCACCTACAGCTGCTTGCTCTGGATCATGTCCAGACAGGTTTTAAGTGTCTCAAAGGATGGAAATGCCACAATATCCCTGGACAAGTCATGTCCGTGCTCAGTCATCCTCATGTTAGAAGTGATGTTTAGATGACACCTTCTGTGTTTCAGTTTGTGACCAACCTCCCTTCAGGTTCATAGACATTAATAAGATCCTGCTTATGCCTTGTCTTCTCCAGACTAAGCAGTCCTATCTCTCTCATTCTTTCCTTGTAGGACAGATGCTTCAGTCCCTACATCATCATCATAGCCCTTCACTGGACTCTATTCAGCATGCCATGTCTGTCCTGCACTGGACACACTGTTCCCGGTGTGGCCTCCCCAGTGCTGAGCTGAGGAGAAGAGTCTCCTCCCTTGATGTGCTGGCAGCACTTTGCCTGGTGCAGCCCAGGATACCTCAGTACATTTCTCTGCAACAAGGGCACGGTGCTGGCATATACCAGGAGCCTTTGCTGCCAGGCTCCTTCCCTGGAGTAGACCCCCACATGTAGTGGTGAGTGAGGTTGTTCAGGTGCAGAACTTTGCAATTCTTCTTGCTATGCTTCCTGTCAACCTGTCTCTCCAGCCTGTCAAATTTGCACTTGTAGCTTGTACATCTGTCAAGTCATCATTCCTTCCAGTTTTGTATCATCTGCAAAAATGCTGAGGGTGTGTTTTGCCCCATCTTCCACATCGTCAATGGAGATGTTAAACAAGACTGAGCCACTATGGATCTCTGGGGTATGCTGACCTAGTGTACAGACCTCCAGCTAGACTTTGTGTCACCCTCTGGACCTGGCCATTATGACAGAATTCAATCCATGTCACTGTCTGCTCGTCCAGCCATTGCAGTAGCAGTTTGTCTAAGAGAATTTTATAGGAGACAGTGTCTAAGACCTTACTGAAGTCAAAGCAGATCCTATACACTGCTCTTCCCTTATCTACCAGATCAATTACTCAATCTTGCAAGTTTAACAGGTTGGTCAAGTAAGATTTCCCTTTGGTGAAGCCATGCTGCCTACTCCTCATGATTTTCTTGTCCTTTTTTTGGAAATTATTTCTAAAAATGAGCCACTCTATCACCTTCCCAGCGATTGTGGTGAGACACTGGAAGATATGAGTAGGTTTCCTGTGTCCACCTTCTTGCCCTTCCTGAAAGTAGGAGTGCTATTTGCTTTCATCCAGTCTTTAGTCACTTCTCCCAATTGCCATGACTAGTCAAAGATTATTGAAAGTGACGTTGCAATGACAGGTTCCTCAGCACTTGTGAGTGCGTTCCACCAGGGCCCATATATTTTTTTATATTTTTATATATAAATATATATCTAATAGAATACTAATAATATATTTATCTTATTACATATTATGTATATTTTATCGTAGCTATTTTATTATGTGTGTAACATTATACTGTATAAAAGAAATATATGTGTAGATGTATATATATTCATACTCAGTTTGCTTATGTGTTCCCTGACTCATCTTCCTTGCTTTAGGCTTTTTTCCTGTTCTCTGAGACCCGGGATTCCTGAAAGTCAGTCTTACTAATCAAGACTGAAGCAAAGAAGGCATCCACTAGCTCAGCGTTTTCCATGTCCTGTATAACTATATCCCCTGTCTTATTCAATGAGACCCCATTTAATCTAGTGTTTCTTATCTCACTTATGTACTTAAAAACTGCTTGATTTTGACATCCCTGGCTCAGTAAAATTACATTTGGCTATAGCTTTTCTAGCTTTGTCTAGCTGGAAATGTGGACAATGTTTTTGTATTTCCCCAGGTTGCCTGTCCTTATTTCTACCCTCTGTGCACTTCATTTTTGTGTTTGGGTTTGGAGAGTTCCTACCATCCCATTGGATGGAAATCTCTTGAACTTGGAGTAGCTGTTCCTTGAATACTAACCAGCTTTTTTTGACCCCTCTTTTCTCCAAGACCTTATTCCATGAGACTCTTTCAAGCACTTCTTGAAAAGGCTGAATCCATTCTGAATTCCAGGGTTGTGAGCTGCTTACTACCTTCCCCCCTGCTCTCAGGGCCTTGAACTTCACCATCTTACGGTCACTGCAGTCAAGGCTGTGATCTTCCCGTCCTCAGTGAGCCCCTCATTGCTTGGCAGGTATGAGGTTCAGCAGAGCATCGTGTCTCATGGGCTCCTCCTGAGTAATTAGAGCAGGAAGTTGTTGTTGAAGTGCTGCAGGACCCTCCAGGACTGCCTGTGTCCTTTTGTGTTGTTCCTCCAGCAGATACCAGGGTGGTGGCTTGCCATGAAGACCAGGGCTCAAGAATGTGAAGCTGCATCTCTCTGTCTGTAAAGGGCCTTGCCCACATACATTTCTGCACCTGTTCAGGTGGTCTCTACCAGACACCTACTAAAATGTAGCCTTTACCTGTTCTCTCTTTCCTCTTAACCCAGAAGCTCTCAGTTGCCTCCCCATCAATCCCTAGGCAGAGCTCCATGCACTCCAGCTGCTCACCTGCATAAAGGGAATGAATTTCCAGTTTTGTTGATTACTACTTTTATATGGTTTGGGTTTAGGTTGCTGTGAAGAAAATGGGACAGTTCCAGGATTCATCTTGTAAGAGATTACTTTATATACAGCTTCATAAAAATTAAACTTTCTAACTCTGAATAACAATGCATCTTCTTTCAGTCATCTTCCTAAAAGTATAAAAGTATGAAATGAGTAAGTTAGTCAATTTGCATATACTTAGGGTGATTTTCTTACTGAGTATTCCAGTGTTTTGTCCTAGCTTAAGAAGCATTCCACCTATGTAAAATTTGAGTGGATAATAGTTTCTGGGGAGGAAAGGACTATTGTTAGCTTCATGTTGTTTCTATGGGTCCCACAGGCAAGTTTTCTTGACTCACTGAATGTTTTTGTGTACAGTTATAAGAGTAACTATAATGTTTTCATAACTGAAACCAAGATACTGATGAGTGTTATAAAAAGTGAGACTCATAGGCCTGAACATACAAGGAAAGACAACAAGAAATTGAAAAAGCACAGTGGAAATATTAAAGTCTGTATTTCCATGAAAACTCAGTCATTTTTGTCTGCTATAAGGTTTGCAAAGTAGCTTCTGTTGTACAAAATTGTACATCCTACTTTGAAAAGTAGGATGTTGCAACTTTGTATGCAGAGATTATATGAAAACTAAGGATTTCCCTTCAGTTATTTATACTATGATTGACAATGATTGCAGGCTTTTTGCTGTATTACACAATTTTAACTAAAATCAGAATAATCTTGTTAATGTGTTAACAAAAATGCATTGGATGCTTAGATTAAAAATAGCTCCTTAATAATATTCCACGTGGCAAAAATGACCTTATTAGTTTAGGAGATTCCCAGTAATAAAAAGAGATGTATTGGCTATTTATATAGTGCTTTTATCTCATTTTGCCAGGTACCAAGTGGAAGATGAGTCCTCTCATTTGGATGAAATGCCTCTAATGATGTCAGAAGAAGGCTTTGAAAATGATGAGAGTGATTACCATACTTTACCAAGAGCCAGAATTTCTCAGAGAAGAAGAGGCTTAGAATGGTTTATCTGTGGTGGCTGGAAGTTCCTTTGCACTAGGTTTGTACTACTTTTAATTTAAATATTAACAAATTAAATAAATAGTAACTTTGTATTGGGTGATGTGTGCTGAGTACAGAACACAGAATGATTTGCTTGTCATCAATCTTTTGATTTATTTGTCTGCATTTTCCCTACTAGGACATTGCCAGATGTTAAAAACAGTTTTGAAGAGCAGATGCTGTTGTGTGCTTCTCCTGTCTGCCTTGCTGACTTGCAAGAAAAATAATGAGCTAAACTCATATTAATCTGAGGTCAATAATTTAGCATGTAATCCTGGTTCTCACTTCACTCAAAATTACATTAGGGTAGAGAGGTTAATTTTTTTACTTTTGTGGATATTAGTGTGTGGAGTCTAAAATATGTATAAATTTATTGGTATTGCTGTAAGGAAAAAGCAAATTCATCAACTAATGAATAGTTAGCCCTTCAATTTTAAAGGTTGAAATATAAATGTAGCTGGTGGTCTTGGAGTTAATTACAATTGGAATTAGCTCATGTGGTTTGGTTCTTACTTAGAAACTTTCTGTGCCAAACTCTGCTCTATGCAAATACCTTTGAATAGTAATTTTCTAATGAATTTTTAGCAAAACTTCTAACTAGAGAAATTGCTCTTAGGATTATTAAGGATCTTCCTTTTTCTGTAATTTGGAATGATAAAATCTGAGAATCAGTAAGCTGAAGTGAATGAAGAATTTTATTGAATTTAAATGACAAATGCTTTCTTTGGCAGATGTTTTTAGAATTTAGATAGAAGTCTTCACAGCTGGTTTTTATGGCACTTTAAGAAGCCTGTTGTTTTACCTAAGCAAAGCTGTGTTTGTACACCTTCAGTTTTTTTAAATTGTTATAAAGCATTAAGGAACATGATCTATGATTTCTGTTTTATATAATGATTTAAAAAACCTCATAATTTATTAATTCCATTATAGGTATTAAGTGTTTGTAAGGTAGAAGGAAGGAAGGAAGGTAGAAAAGTTTACAGAAGTAGTGTTTGTATATGTAAATGGATTTTGGAAGCAGTGTTTCTGCTACAGACCTACATTTAGTTGTTAAAAAAAATCTATAAGTATTTAAAGAAGGTGTTAATTTTTTGGACATGTCTTAAAATTTTAATACCTTTCAAACTATATACTTTTATGTGAGTTCAGTTCTGTAAATATCAGTGGTTTTTAGTTATTGTGGTCATATTCCTGTAAGTTTCATGAAAACAGGCAGATCAGTAAAGACTGTTCCCTGACATGGAATTTATAGTGTTTGGATAGAGACAGACAATTGCAAGGTGAGTTTATGTTGGAATTAATTAAAAATTGTAAGAGAATGTAACAAGAAACGGTCATTAGTGCTGAAGATTGTGAAATTTCATGTTCCTGCTTGCTTTTTAAAAATGAGAGGTACATCTCAACTTTCAAGCCTAGAAACTTTCAAACCTGCTTTTTAAATTACTTGAGTCATATTGGTGATGGATTTTTAAGAAAGTCTTCAATAAGAAAGAGGCTTTAGGGGAGTATGACTTCTAATTTGCTGATTTCCTCGACTGAATTCAGACACAATGACTATTTGGTCTTGTATTTGAACCTACAGGCATTTTATTAAAATATTGACCATCAGATTCTAGCGGAAGCTTGAACTTTCAGTTGAGTATTAGGAGACAGAGGATACTCCCACAGGAAAGCTTCAAATGCCTGCTTAGATGAGGTAGGGAAAAAGATGTGGAAGGAAGGTGAATCCTATGGTATCTTGTCTACTGGTTCAGTTAGGCTGGAGAGAAACCTTCTCTTAGGTGAGCATTTCTGAGTGAGTGTGTAAATACCTGTCATTGTAGTAGGGAGATTGCATCTGGGCTGAGAGCATTATTGAGGCTTTGTAATTGATAAAAATCACGGGTGGGCAGTCAGTGTAAGTTACTCTTTTTAATGGTGGCTTAATAAAATAGCACATTCCAAATTTTTGCTGGGGCCTGCACAATACTTGAGGTTTTGAAAAGCCAGTTTGCAGTTAATAAAGTTACCTAGAATCATGCAAAAAATCATGCAGGAAACTTGGAGGCTATTGTGTTGTCACACCTGTAGTATTTACTTACACTGTGTAGTAGAATTAGTTACAGTGTTTTTATGGGGTGTAAAGTATTGGTTTGGAATACAATTGTGTGTTGATGCCTTCACACCTGAAATGGAGAGGACCATGTGGGAAAACAATTTCCATTTGTGGTGGGGTATTCCTGTTAAATGAACAACTGACATTTATTTCCAGAGGACAATTGGGGATTTTTAAAATTTTAATGTAAGATTAAAGCAGGCTGAGAACTATTCAGTTTAACAGAATTTAAATTTTCACCCCATTTTTATTGAAATCCGTTCCTCATACCTGCATCTGGGTGAGGTTGAAATCTCAGCTTCAGCATGTAGAATTTCTTTTTGTAATTTACAATGCAATTGTAAATTTTTCAGAGCTGTGACAGAAAGATGAACACAGTAAAAGACTAGGCATTATTCTGGAGCTGAGCTCAGGGGGCCCCTGATTTCTTTAGGGTTCTCAGTGAAAGTCTTGTTTTTGTGTTCAAAATCACTTTACATGTTGCAAACAAACAGAACCCCCCATGCCCAATAGGGGATTTTGTCAGTCTTGCATTGGTAGGATTAATCTCATTTTTGTGACAGGAAGTTTTCCATCTCTTTCTTTACAGCTTTAAAATTTTATATTCTATAGATTTTTATTGCAACATCACAAACGGTTCCTCTTTATTCTAAAAGATTTCACCTGCTTTGCAGAAGCAAATATAGAAGGTGACTTGACAATGTTTGGTGTACTTGTAAAATGATTTTGTAAAAATTTTTTATTCAGCTTTTAACTTCAGTTTGGACAATAGAGTTGTTGAACAGATCTGAATGGTGTGAACTTTATTTGCAAATGTCCAGCTCTTTAAATAGTTTTCACATCTGCAAGAAAAAAAATCATAATTGCTAGTCTTGACCACTGCAGATTTGAAGAACAAGGAAAGGACAATTGTTGTATTCTTTGTTTTAACTGCTTTGAGGTTAAGTCACCTCACATGTAGTTAAGTTAGTTGACACATTCCATTTGAAATTACTGTATGATTACGGATTCTTTCTCCAGCAAACAAAGTCCAAAGCACTTTCTTTGGATGAACCCTAACTAAAACCACACTTGCATTTTCTACCTTTGTTTCTCAACTGCAGGTGAAACGCTGGGGATCCCAGAGTCAGTAATGGGTCTCACATTACTCGCAGCAGGAACAAGTGTACCAGATACAGTTGCAAGTGTACTGGTGGCTCGAAAAGGTAAAGATTTTAGGATTTAGGCTCATGCCAATGGATGTGTTTAAAAGGTACTACAACAAGAAAAAAATTCTAGTCAACATTTTGATAAATTCAAGGAGTAACCTCAACATGGTGCTCCAGATTCTAGAGCTTAAGTTTACTAAAAATAAATAAATAGCTTACCTGAAGAAGCTGTGGCTCAGACATTTAAAAACTTCTCAGAGTATCTCAGAGAAGTAATCTAGATTGGTTTATTTGTTGTTAGATTAAGTATTACAGTTTTACTGCAGAACACAACTGTAGGTCTCAGTATTTTAAATGTAACTGGACTTAAAAATAGCCTGTCTAGCTTAATTTTAAGTGCAACTATGCAGATGCTGGTGATTTAGGGAGATGTTTTATGGTTGTGGTACCCATGTTCTGTAGAATCGTGGCTGTAGCTCTTCTGATGCAAAATCTGAAAAGGGTGCTCTGTGAGAAACTAAGGGCTGGCAGTTTGTTCCTCCAAAAGAGTTTGGCAATTTCGTGCAATATAATTAAGCCAACTTATTTGTATTTCTTCTTTTACAGGAAATGGAGATATGGCTATGTCTAACATTGTAGGATCCAATGTATTTGATATGCTCTGTTTGGGAATACCCTGGTTTATAAAAACTGCCTTCATAAATACATCAGGACCCATAGAAGTGAACAGCAGTGGTCTGACATACACAGCCATTTCTCTTATCTGTTCTGTTGCTTTTATTTTCCTGGCAGTTCACCTGAACGGCTGGAAAATAGATAAAAAATTGGGAACAATTTGTCTTGTCCTGTACTTAGTATTTACTGTATTATCAATTTTATATGAACTTGGCATCATAGGAAACAATCCTACAAGGGTCTGTGGTAACTAGTTTTAATCAGTGATTATGCTGATGAAAAAATAAAAGCGGGAGAAAACAATCGGTTTCTTTGTTTAGTCAAAATAAAATTTAAAAAAAACC
>VWZN01019488.1:43648-59830 GCA_013396955.1 Regulus satrapa | reverse complement strand
AAATAAAATAAAATAAAATCCAGGAACAAAGCATATACTTTTGTTCCTGGTGTTTCCAAGTTCCCTGTTGTGGATGTTAGCTGTGGATGTTCTTTTTTTCTTGGAGAGGCATTTAAAAAACTCCTTGGTATTATTTCTGAGCTCTGCTGCAGTTAGCAATATCTTGCAAAGCATAAAATCTGGCAATATTATATCTCTGTAACCAAAAAAGATCATTACTAAATGTGTTTTCTCTTATTGTTGTATCTCATTCAAACAAACAAGCAAGCAAGCAAAGCCCCCCTCAAGTAAATAGCATACCTCTGTGTTCTTCCGAGCTGCTGGAGCAGTGCTGTGGGTGTCTTATAGCAAAGAGGTGATTTAAACTCAGGTTTTTAAAATTACCTTATATAGGTATTTTATAACACCATTAACACATAATTACCTGTACAAAAGCACGTAGGGTTTTGGCATTTCAGATGCCAACAGTGTGAATGCGGAACACAGTGCTTTTGGCATAAGCTGACAAACATTGCCAAGGTAAGTCTCTAAAATCATGAGTGGTGTATGTGTATTGGTCCTTATGAGATGCCAAATTGGCTTCAGTGTGCTTAATTGACCTGAATATTCACATTTGTAGCCAGTCCTTAACCTTGTGTAGAGTTCTTCAAACAGTGATGTGGTAATGATGATTGAGAGGAACATTGATGCTTTGTCACTCTATTCAGTAATGGAAGTTCTGGCCAGGTTTGATATGCAAATGTTAGAAGCTTGAAAAGCTTGTGACTTGTGGCCAAGAATGAGTAAGGACTGTGTCTGGTAAGGAAGACAGGAGCCTCCCTTGGAATGGAAAATGAAACCCGCCCCTCCCTCCTAATTATATTTTCTTAAGTTAAGAGACTCTCAAGCAAAGATATGAGGATGAGAATGACAGCTCTGTACTAACAAGGGGGAAAAAACTAAACAAACTACAACTTAATAGGAATATTAAAATAAAATGCAGTAGTACAAAACAAATACCAACAGAGTTAGGATATGACCTGACACCCTGTCAGTCAGGCTGTTGGTAGCAGTCTCATGAAATGGTGGCTGCAATCCTGAAATGGCAGATGTGAGTCTGTTGGAGAAGTGATCCTCCAGAAGGGTGCACTTCTCCTTTGAAGGTCAACTTGTGGTGCAGAAGGGCCTGGTCTTCATCTGGAGATCCAGTGGAAAAAAAAAGCCACCCATGGTGTTCTGATCCCAGATTTTATTCAGTTGGAAATGCCTGGCACCTTCCCCTGGGTGGGGCGTTTCACAATGGGATGATGTAATTTTATCAGTCACTCAATGGCCCATTAATCAGAAGAGATCTTCCTGGAGAAGGGTGGGTTGTGGAGGAGATAAGAGCACTGCCCCTCCTGGGCTCAACAGATGGTGACAGAATCCACATTCCCTGTCACATCCTGCTTTACAATCTAAGCCATAATGGCCCATTAACAGAAGACAAAGATGGGTCTTGGAGAAAATAAAGAACACTGCCCCACCTGGGCTCAACAGATGGTGATAGAATACACACCCTTGGCCCTGCATTGCAACCCATGACAGACTGGAATCTGAACTTTGAACAGCAGTATAATGTAAGATGGTGCTGGAAAATTTATTTTCATTGCCCAGTTTGAGTTTAGAGCATATAAATGGAGTGCCATCAAACCTAACAGAGATATTGTGTGACATACAATGCTTAACTTTATTTTTAAAGCCCTAGCTGTATCAATCATGGAATCATGTGATTGCATAAAGTCCCCACTTTAATTTGTACAAATAATTTAATTACTACTGATTATTTCTGGAAGTTTGACTACCCCACTCCTACACAATTATTAAAGGAGACAAAACCCCAAAATTTATTGCTTTTAAAAAGTCCCATATTTTTAAATAGTTTCTATTTTAAAATAGTTTCAACTAGTGATTAGTTGGGGATACAGCATTTGAATACATTACTTTTGTCAATATTCTGAATGTAAATGGTAAAAAGTCTTTTGGGTTTGACTGGTTTTAAAAGTTTGTTCATTTGCACTCAGTGACCTGTACAGAAATATTTGTACAATGACATTACTGGTACTGTCCTAGTGAAAGTGATGTGTGGCTGTTACACTGTGGTGTGTAAAAGTATCCTAAAGTTAGAGACAAAGCAAATACAAATAGAGAAATGTGTGGAAGGCAGGCTATGCGTTTCTCTCTCATCCCTCTCTGGTGAGGGATGATGCAGTCATAGGTCCTACACTGTAGTTTCCACTACAGCTCTAGAGTTATGGTAGAACAACAGTGGGAAGGCATGTCACAGGAACAACAGATCTTCCATCTGTTCCAGGAACAATTGAAGTAACTCCATTTACTCATTGAAATATCCTCATCTGATAATTTGATTGTGCAACTTAGTTTCCTCTGCTTTATATTCCCAAAAACAATAATATCTTTATCCAGGTTAGGGTAGAATTTTGATGATTTGTTGAATAACTTTCCTGCTTCATATTTTTACACATGCAAAACATGGGGGCAGGAATGCAGTAGGGCTCATCTTTTCTGCAGAGGACCAGTCAGGTAATAATCCAGGATGCTGATCTCTCAGATTGAAAAAGCTAATTGTTCAGTTAGTGTTGGACACTGGGCATGTTTTCTCAATCTTGTTATTTTTTGAAAAATAATTTGCTTTGGGCATCATTGCTGGTGCCAAAACTGATTGAAATGTGTACAATGAGAGAAAAAAGGGGGACCCTTTTTAGTGGACCTTGAAAAGAGGAATAAATTTTTGGTTCCCATCCCTCCGGAGAGCCCCAGCTTATTTAAAGGCTGAAGTGAGCTGTGGAACTGCTTAGCTTGTTTTAGACTTCAGAGAGTAGGAAGAAGCATTGAAGGAGTAGGATGTCTCTGTGTAGCAGTGAGCCATAGGGGAATTTGTGTAATATCTCCTTGAGGGGAAAGGAATGAAACACAGTCATGATTCTCTGCTTCTTCTTTGGAAAGTCCCTCATTATAAGACTTTTGCTCCTGGAAAAGACTCCACTCTCTGACATGTAGAATCAACCACCTTTGTAACAGCAGATACTCTGTTATAACACATACACACAAAATGCATGGCACCGTGGCAGACTGCAATTTGTTTTGGTCATTTATCTACTGACTAATGTGACAACCCACACAACTATTTATTTCCATAAGGAGGAATGAATAATGAGAGCTGAAGCTTTCCCAAGTTCTGAGAAGCTGTTTAATGAAAAGGAGGGGGAAAGAGCAGCCTCTCACCCTTCCTCCCAAATGATGGGTTTTCAAAGCCCAAGCACAAAATTCAACAACTTTGAAGTTGGCCTTATGCATTTTTTAGCTGCCATTTTCTCTCTGCTGTAACTTCAGAGAAGCTGGTATTTGTTCTTTGTTGGGCTAGGGATATTTGGGGACTTAAAGTGAGACGTTTCCAAAGTGCAAATGGCTGGGAGCTGGGAAGGTGAAAGACTGGATTGCATGCTGCATGGTATATAAATGACACATGCTCCTGCACACTCAGCCCACTTTGGCTCTTTAAATCTGATTAAAATACAAATAGCCTAGAACACTGAGACATTAATTAGAAATTCTGGCCATGTCAGAGGCTCTTGCAAGCCTGGTTACAGCTGCAGGTGAAACTCCTGAGCAATTCAAGTCATAAAACAGGCTTATATTCTACCCAAAGCTTAGTGCCCACTGTGGGTAATGGAGAAAACCAGAATCATTGTCCCTGTCTTACAGGACAGGGATATGTGAATTAGCAAAATGACTTTTATCAGAAGAAAAGCTATCAGGTGGGATAAATGTTCCAGACAATGGATCTGGTTGACTGATGGAGGTTGGTATTTAAATGATTGTGATGTTTTGCACTCAGTGGGAAATGTGTATTCTGATTCTGAAATGCAAAAAAGTTAGGGGAAAAAAGTTTTCTGAAGCTTCTCTCGATCTCACCTCCTTTGACTTCTCACCTCTCTTTTGTGTCTTTTAATCCTTTCTGAGTATACACATAGATCAGTGCGACTCTGCAGCTCCCTGTAGAGTTCTCATGGCTAAAGTATCCAAGTGCTTGCCACTACAATAGCAAAAAAATCAATATACAAGTGTCTTTCTTTCTCCTGTCACTGTTCATGGCAGTAGCTTAGAAATTAGTTCAGACACAACTGAAGACTAGGGACTAAATTTCGCAGGTAATTTCCATTTTATGTGTGCATTAAATAATCATCTCCGTCTTCATATGGGAAGACAATGGCAATGTAGTGTGTTGCTCCCTTCTCCTTAGACATTGTGCTCCTCTCCTGTTGTTCTTTTGAAGTGAGAACAGTCTGATCTATCTCGTTCACTCTTCTACATTCCATTTTATTTACTGTCATTGGCACAGTATGTGTTATTTATTGATTGTTATTCTCACTTTAGTCTCCACAATAATGGTTGTGTACTGCCATAGTTTCAATGATCTACAGAGTCCTTCATTAGCAGCCAAGCAAGCTAAGGAAGACAGGAGCCTCACATTGCTGTATACCCTTTTTTCCCCTCTAAGCATTGTCTTATTTGCATTTCCATTAAGTTATAGTGAAAGCACATAATTCCCTTGTTTCTTAAATTTACACAGTATTTTCTACATCTGCTAATGTATTTGTACAGTTCAGTCATTCCAAACATTTTTTCATGCATTCTCTGAAGTCTCCTTAACAGAAGAATATTACATGCTATATCTTCTTCTTAATATGACTGAACAATTATCTGTATCTAGTCAAGTGGTATTCCTCAGGATTCTCAAACTCTCTAAGTTGGCTTTTCATTTTTCATGTGTGTACTCACACAGCATTTTTTGTCATGGGTGGGGGAGAACTAGGGAGAGGAAGCTTTTGTGGTTTTTAATCTGTCTAAACCACCCATGTCCCTAGAGGAACTGGGCCATTATATGCCCCCAATTAAAAAAAAAAAAAAAAAAAAAAAAAAAAAAAAAAAAAAGAAAAAAGAAAAGTAATGTATTGAATAGTGGTCTGAGCAAAGACTTGAAGGAGCGCCTTGGAGTTCCCAATTTTCAGTTTCTCCCACTTCTGTAGGAGGTGATATTTGATCAGGTGGTATTCATTCAGCCAGGTTTTGGACATCACCTTTTATTTTTGGTAAGGCATTATTTGATAACCTACCTCTTTGAACACTGCCTGCTTGAAAGGCAGAAAACCCCTGAAGTGCTGCTGCTGCCTGAGTGCTGCCTGCACAATCAGTCCTCAGGTTGGATAAAGAGATAAATGTGATCATTCACAGTTACATTTTTTGATACGCCACATAGCAAATGAAGTGTTGTAATTGAGGGAAAAATTAAATGAGTAAAGATACTCTCTCAATAACTAAAATTTTGTGTTCATGATGTGGAGGTTCAGTTTCCAGCTTTTATTTGATATATCATATGTGTTTCTGTGACTTCAATTTTAGCTCCTGCAGCATCCTTCACATGTATACTCAGAGTTCCTACCTCTGGAGGAGTTTCACGGATCATAGGAATTTCTTTGAATTATGTGCAGATGCTCAGACACCCTGGGAAGGAGCAGAGAAAATAATTGAGATTGTAATCCTCTATCTATTTTATGAGACAGTAGGAAGTCTTGAGATGCAAGTCCATTGTCAACTCATCATTCTGCATTCTTTACTTCTGCAAACACCTGCACAACTGTTTATAATTCTCATTCCATAGTTTGGAATAAGTAGTTTTATTTTCTGATGCAGGAGGAGATTCTCTCAGAGGTCTTCAACTATTTTCTCTCAATTGACAGCAGAACGACAAGAGTGCTGTCATGAGGAACTTATCTCTGCATGTCTCCTCTGCCATTCGTTCCAGCTTCTTTGAACACTTTTCTTCTTAAGACCTATAGCACCTCTTTTTAGAGGTGCAGTTACCTGTTGTGTGTTTCCCATCTCTGGTCATGGATTTTACTACATTTTTGGTCTGTAAATTGCTTTTAATGCAACTCTTGGAAAGGAAAATACATTAAATTAAGTTTCTGCCACCTGCATGGTTCTTTTTGTGGCCAAGCATACACTCAAGAAAAGAGTTGGACTTGTGAAGTCTCATCTTCATGTCCACAAGGTTTCCTTTGGAGGACATGAGAAAATATTTCAGGCAAGATTAGATAAACAGAGTGATAGTTCACTACCTTCAATTTGACAGTCATAATCCGTGGGATTAAGATAAACTCATAGGATTTAACTTGTCTTTAAAATATAAATAAACAGCATTTAATGGATGCTATCAAGATCATTTTCACAATACCTCCTGTTATCCAGTTGGGAAACTAAGGAAAGGGATTTATCTAGATCTTGAAAGACAGCTCTGATTCCACCTCAGTCCTGGTGTGCTTAGCCAGAAGAAGACTCAGAGGCTGGGGTTGAAGGACCCTGATCTTAGTGCTGTCAAGCCACAGGATTTTTCATTAGTAAAGTGTGCTAGCAGCTGCTGGTTTTTACAAAAAAACCTGTTCATGAATCTGCCTTCATCTTTGTCCTTTGAACAAAGCATACTCTTCAGGTTCCATTACAAAATCAGCTTCCTTCATATGCTGGGATTCCCTTGCCAAAAAGGGTGGGGTCCCCCTGGGCTCGGGGGCAGGAGAATGGGGTGACTGTTTCTCTGGCCACTGTTGCCCTTGTGTCTTTTGGCAGTGGTCCATGTGAACACAAGAGCCCGGATTTGGAATGAGGAGGTATCTGAATGTAAGCACTCATTTGGGCTCTTTATTTCCTCCCTGCTTTGGTGGGTTTTTTTGTTGTTTTTTTTTTTTTCAACAAAGCTGTAGATGGAAGTGGTGGAAAATTGAAAAGTTGCTCCGTTGCTCCAAGAACGTTCATGTGTACCATGCAAACATGCCTGTACTTGAAAAACACTGATCACCTCAGAGTCATCCTAAAACTCGTGCTGTTGGAATGAAATATGTGTATGTAGAATTGCTACAGAAATGTCTACACCAGGCCTGGAGAAAAGGCAGGGAGTTTTAAATTTTCTTTGCAATTTATCCAGAATTTCTGATGGGAATACTTCACTGCTGAAGACCTGCCTTTCCTCGGGGCAAATGCAACCATCTAACTTCTATCTTCTTTCTATGTATACTGAGGAACTGATGGTTTCATCCTGTGGGAAGTCTGTATCTGTTCGCAGTTACATTTGTTCATTTCAGGAGGATTCTGTGTTATCTAGCAGAAAAAAAAGTGTGTGTGTGGGGGGGGGGTGGTAGTGGTGGAAGGATTTGACTTGGTTTATGGTACTGCTGGTTCTTCCTGCCACTCCAGAGAAGATGTGCGTTTCCAAATTTGATTTTAATCTGGGGTGAAGGAGGGAGAAATCAAACAAACCAGGTTGAGGTGGGGGTTGGGTTGGAACTGGTGGGAGGATTGGGGCATGGGGAAGAATTAGGAAGCAGCAGCTTTGGAACAGGATACAATAAATTAATCCAAATTATTGTTAGTTTTTCTGATTGCATGCAGTTGCATCTCTTTTTGCAGTGCTTGGTCATAGGAAGTAGTGCCTTTTTAAGCAAAAATGAGAAGCTCTTGGGTTCTCGACAGGTAGAACACAAACTTTCATGACATTCATGGAGAGGAGAAAAAAAGAGGCAGAGTACTGAAACAAAGGGAGGCAGATTATCAAGAAAGGTGAGCTTGATACCATTTAGAAAGAATCTGGATCCCATAATTTATCTAAAAATTACAAGATGCCTCTCTAGAAATGTAAATGTCTGTCCTGCATCTTATAGCTATAATAAATGAATTCCACACAATGAAAACATTCAGCTTGTTCTCGAGCACTTACTCAGTCTCCATATGTTGGCAGCATGTTCCTGGCCTTTAATCACTCTGCCTTTGTTTTCTCAAAACTTAAATCAGAAGTACATTAGTATTTTTTTTTGTGTGTGTAGAGTTGATTTTGTTTCTCACCAACAAATAATCCATATGAATGCAGTCCTTCTGAATGCAGGGGATGAGGTAAATCATGATCAGCTGAAGCTGGCAACAGAAAAAGTGTAAATTTTGAGCTGCTAATGGAAAGTAGGACTCTGGCTTTGGGGCTATGGCAGAACCCGTATTACACAGCAGGGAGCCCTCCTCTGACCTGCCAAGAGGATGCCTGTGTGCTTTCTGCTTTATCATAGTGAGATCAAGCCAAAGTTTTCCTCTGTGGTAAGTTTGGGTTTAAAAAAAGCATGTCAGAACCCTGCAGGCCTGCTCCAGAACATAGTGCCCCTGATCTAGAGCCCCTCTCATTAGCCTGGGCACTGGGGGCTTCAGCACGGGCTATGCCTTACTATTAGCATTTTATTGTACATTTTGAACTAGGGATTAAGGGAAAGAATATACATCCATCCTTCAAATAAAATGGGAAACCAACTACTCTGCCTTGGAGAATTTTTTTTGTGAGGAGTTTATCCCACACATAATATTTCATTTTCTGGATACATAAATGCAGCATGTGTGTGAGTGGGCACACATGTAACTCCGTTCCAAGTTTTAAAAGCTCTGTTTCTGACAGAAAACTGGTCTAATTAATAGGAGCAGGAGACAAAATGCCAGTTTGCAGATTTGTTTCCTCAGCAGAAATCAGCTCCCCTCTCCCTGTTACACTGCTCCTTCTTGATCTGATGTAACAAGAAGAAAGCATCAGCTGTGAATCAAGTGCCTTGTTCTCATTTCCTTGATCATTGGCATGGTTTGAGAGAGAAAAAGGAGGAGGGATTATTTGTGAGGTTGTTAAAAAATCCCAACCCTAATTCTCCCTCCTCCTCTCCTTCAAGATGCACAGGCACTACCAGAATGTTCCACGATATCAATCTGATTTTTGTCTTTAAATAGCATCCTCTTCCTCCCTACTCTCTCTTAGTTAAAAAGTGCTGTTTATACCTCACTGTATACCTCTGAGCTTTGACAAGTGGAATGCCAGTTAGCAATACCATTTAAAACGCATTGGTTTTTGCAGTCAGAAGATGTTTAATGGGTTCAGAAATTAAAGGCTAATTGCAGTTGACTGAATATGTGCATTTCTAAGCCCACAGTTACCATTGTTGGAGTAGTTACCAGTTTGGAATATTCTGTCTTTACATAAATCTGTTAATTCTTTATTGCTGCTCTGTCCTGGAGAGCAGCCACCTTGAGAGTTCAGTCACTCACACTGACAAACTGGGGTGAGGTTTTTTTGATGCAACTTTAATCATCATCTGTTGTCACATTTCTGCATGATGGTTTTGCTTGGAGGATTGAACAAATTTGTTCATGTAACATTCAGGTTGTATGTGATCCCTTGTGAAAGAAAGTGGCATGTTGGTATTCTCATTATGATATAAAAGAGACAAGAAACTTGACTGTCTTTGGAGAATAAGTATGGAATACAAGGGTAGAATTAGAAGCAGAAAACGTTTAGCTGTTGTGTGCTGCAGTATATAAAATTGCTGATGTGTGGAAGAGCTTGTGAATGCTTCTAAACCAGATTTTTAATACCAATAATATTAATGGAAGCCTTTCCTGGAGAATGTGGCAGGTTACAAAATCAAAAGTCATTTGTACCTTAAAGAAAGACTGTTTCAATGTTTCCTGGTATGTGCTTTCCTCTAATTAATGTCATACACAGAGGAGGCAATCATTCAGCCATTTTTCCAGCTTTAAAAGACTCAAAGATTTTAAAACAAACAATTATGCAATGTAATTAGTTGAATAAGGGATTTTGGGGGGCATATCTGGGGGAAGGTGGTGGCGGTGTTGTGCATTGTTCCCCTGTTCTGTTTTGGGCAGTGTTTGTCATTCTTTGGCAGGAGTGACTAATTTATTGTCTCACTATCCTATCTGGATTCATACAGGGTGGCTTTCAATCATGCCACCTCCCCCCCACCACCAAAACTCTTCTGATGTTCTGTGTATTTGTTTGGGAGGGGAAGGAGGAGGGGGAGAAGGTTATATGTTTCTGACCTGCTTTACTGCTTTTCAACTGAAGTAAATTAATGCACACACTAGCTTCCCCTCTGCTGTGCTGATTGGATCCTTGTGCCGATTAAATATTTCACACTGATAGAGGGATGCTGAAAGCACTCATCTGGTAGTGCAGTATGTACATCAATGATACATTAACTGGCTCTCAGGTTAAAGTCAAACAAAACCCCCAGTTTGCTCCAGTTTTGATCAGAATGAGTTTAACTTTGAATTTAAATCTTTGAGCCTGCTGCAGCGATGACTAATTAACTAAAATCTCATAGAGACAAAGAAATACATTCTTACTTCTAATGACAGGCATGCAGGAAGTTGTCAAAAAGAGAGAGAGAAAAAAAAAGAAAAAATAAAAAATAAACCAACAGACAAAAAAGTCGTAAAAAAAACCCCCAACCAATTAATGCTGAGATTGTACTTCAGCACACGTAAACCTTCCTGCCCATGTTTCACACTCATCTTCCTTTGGCTGACAGTCTGCCCCTGGAAAGGTGGTTTCCATTGAGTCTCAGATTTTCTTCAGCTGTTTTTTTAAATTCTTCTTACAAAAGCTAACACTCGAGTTGCACCTAGTCAGGTAGTCGCTACCTCCTTGTTTATTAATCGTGCTTTTGGGGGCTTCCTTTAGGAGAGGGCAGGGGGATGGGAGCAGCATACTGGGGAGGAGGAAGGGAGGAGGGGAAGGAGGAGGAAGGCTGTCTGCGCCCTCACGTCAGCCTGCGCCACAGTGACCTCTCCCTGGGGGTCATTAAAAATACCTCTCCAGCAATTTCTTCTCCCTCCCCTCCTTTTCCCCATCCCTGCCCCCGCCCAAGCTGGGGAATCGAAGGGAGAGCGTTTGCATCAAAGTGACAGGTCATCTACTGAGCAATTGGCAGGAGGAACTACCCCAACCCTTCTCCTCCACCTCCTCCTCCCCCTTCCCTCTCCCTTCAGTTGCACATCTTGGACACCTTTACATTAAATAGAGCATTTTTGGAAACAGCACATCAAACCTTCCTATGCGGAGGTCTTCATCTTTATTTGAATGAGAACCTGTTTTAATGTCTTCTCTTTGGGCACAGTAACCTGGTGCCCAAGGCCTGTATGCAAAGGGAAGCTTTTTTTCTTTTTATGGGAGTCTAGGGATGAAATACAGACTATGAAGCCTTTTGCTTTCATAAACATCCACCAAATTCCTCTGGGTGCCTGTGTGTACACGTGTGCTTGGCTGAAGCCCTGTTCATTTCTTTGTTTCAGTGTGTGAAGTTACGAGGATAGTTGGCTCATTACTTAAGGTTCAGATCAGGCAGGATCAGCCATGTGTATTAAGTAGCAACTTGGAAAGGTAAGAGAAATACATGGAAATTGTACCAAAATCCTAAGATACTAAGATACCAAAATCCTAAGATACTATGTACTAAAGTGCCATAGCTGGTGACTGTGTTTACAGAGTCTTTGTGTGTTGTCACTCTCTGAATATTAAATAGTCTGTTGTTTAAGAGAATTCAAGAGAATTTTATTCCGACTATTGGGTGAGTATTGGGTAGATGAAGAGAAGCCAAGGCTGTCATAGCTGGAGAAGTCTGTTCAGCTGGTTTGCATGCATGGCATCAGATCAGCGTGAAATGTTATATTATTAATTGACAAATATATAATTTTGGTTTCAAAGTGGATTGCCAGTGTTCTGCAAGCTAAATAAACTCTCAGGGTTATGCCAAATATTTTCTCATAGCAATGGGGCCACTAAGAAAAAAACATAACATTGCTCTGTAAACAGTTGCAGTTTTTCACAACCAAACTGCTTTGTCAGATCATCATTCTGGAAAGATTAATGGGTTGAGGTCTCTATCTACAGTGTGTAGATGTTAAAATATAAATGTGATGGACTGAATTTTAGGTTCTTTTAAAACAGATCTCATATTTTACTAGGAAAACATGAAGGTTTGCTGAAAGGTGTATTTAAATCTGCTGAAAGCAGTTTTATATCACTGCTATGGCAGACAGCAGTCAGAAGCTGAGAATTGCTCCCGTGTAGAATATGACCATGTTTTCATTTGAGATGCATGTGGGAAGTGATGTTGACATCTGATCAGTAAGGATTTGAAGACATGATGCAAACTGCAGCAGACAGTGAGGCAGCCAAAGCCTTGTGCCAGCAGCAGTGCTGTGTATGTGGAGCCTGGCTGGAGCCTGCACGTGCACATACATGCACCCCATTGCTCAATGTGTGGCTCGCAACCGAAGAGCAACCTGCAAATACTTTCTCCCTTTGCTCTTTCCATTGTTTATTCACTAAACAGAATGATTTGTGGTTTGTGATAGCAGAAGTAGCATTTCAGTAATCAAATTTGAGGCTAAAACTGTTGGACAGTGGCCTTCTTACCTGCAAATCTTTATGACACAGACCTTGCTAGAAAAGAGGGGATGGGGAGAAGGCTTACATGCACTAATAAATAGGAAGGCCAGAGTTATTTTGATACATATGGAAAATAAATTAACTCTACATTAAATAGTTGAGACCATGCCATGTACAAGATGGGAAATCATAAACAAGTGGCAGATTTCCAGCACATTGTGGTGTGTTTGCGTGTGACCAGCATACATATTTCAAACTCTGGACTGCCTGTGGCATCCTGCAGTGAAAATGAAAGTCCTGTTGCTATTGAAAAGGCTATTTCAAAATTGGTGTATTGTGTGTGCTATTATGCTGTGGATGAGAAGTAGAGACCTGCTTTCCAGCATTTAAAACCAATATTTTTTTTCTTCTTTTCCTCTTTTGGTTCTTCCATGTTTTCTGCTGCACTGTGCAAAGCTTGCTTAGTGTCTTATTGTTCATTATTCCAAAAGTATCCGACAATATGTTATGCTGACTGATTCTCAAAATGCAGATATTCCTTCTCTTTAGAAACTAAGATTATTCTTTTAATTAATTGGCAGAAATAGAATGCAGCAGATGTAGGTTTTGTTGACTATTATTTTAATCTCTCATATAATAATCTTTGTTTCTTGTCAACACTCCTTTACCAACTTCTTCTTAGGGTTATGATGTAAAAATGGCTGTTACAAAGAAAAAAACACAAATATGTTAGAATCTCTTACTCAATAAAGTTTGATTCAAAGGGCTATTTTAAAAGTTTTCATAGGTAGATTTTAGAAAATTAATAAAAGAGACACCATTTTTGTTTGTTTACAGATTTTCTGCTTTTGTACTTCTCGGCTAATTTGCTCCTTTGAAACAAGACAAAAAGCAATTAGTTGCTATTGAATCTAGTCAAGAAAATAACAATCTACTTCTACTTAATTTACTTGTTCTTTCCACTGAGCTACCAAGGACTGTCTAGCTTTTGGAGTCAAGAAGTTTTATTTGCTTAGTTGTTTTCTGTTGCTGAACTGTCTGAGAAGAAACTGAAGCTGTACTAATACCACTAGAATATTACTTATTTGAAATTTAAGTGAAAAGACGAAGTCAGAGTAATGCTGAGTGTTTCTGTAAGAAGTTTTTCATTCAGTAACCCACACGTTCATGTCTGAGGACAAACATTAAAAGACACTTCATCAGTACAGTGATCTATCAGGAAAAGCAAATGATCCTAGGGTCACAAAAGAGAATCCCCACCCAATGCTACTAACGTCAGCAGCAAACCTCTGGTTGTCTGCAGCAGAGCTAGGATTTCCCTCCTGGAGTAGCTCCAGTTAGGCAGTGGATTTCTAGCACTGTGACCAAGTACAGCATTTTCAGACAGTCTGTGAGCTTGCATTTTTCATAGGACATAAAGCAAAAACACAACCACAGGGCTGAACACTTAGTCTGAGAGCTTTATGTCACCACAGGGGTTAATGAGGTGCTTAGCAAGGAAATATCCTGTAGAGCAAAAGAAGAGATGGTCAGCTGTCCCACACGCTGTTCCAATTCTCTCTGGCATCTGCAGCAGCATACCAAGGGGCACGGAATCAGTGCAAGGAATAACAGTGGAAAACTGTGCTATGACAAACCAGAGAAACAGGGTATGATAGAATACTTTCATAAGCAACTTTTCCCCCTACATAAAACACATACCTGACCTTCTTGTCTTTCCCTTGAGCCCTCCTAAACTGCCAGACAGTTATATTTCTGTTTTGAAGAGAAAGCTCTTTTCTCTTCAAAACTTTTATGGCACAAAACAGCATAAAGAATAAGGAGAATATTGCCTATGCTTCCTTGGGATGATTGTCAGGATAATGGAGAATGAAAGGTAAAGACAAAAACGAAGAAAGGTCAAGACAATTTATACAAAGTCATGATTACTAGACTAAGACTGATATTAGAATCACAGAACTATGGATTCAGTAAGGTTGAAAAAGACCTCAAAATCACTGAGTCCAACATTTGACCAAAAAGAAGTAATTTCTGTATATTAAAATCTGAAGCAAATATCTCTGGTAAAACATATGCCTGTGAGGTAAAGCATATGCTTGTGATTTCATATAATCACAAAAACTACAGCTCCCGGTGCAAACATCTATTTCCACTAAGCCTTTCCAGCCTTAAAGTGTATGATGGGTTTAAAGGTAAGAAGGGTTATATTTTCCTATAGGTTTTGTTCTACTTTATGCCCAGTAGTAACGTTTTCAGCCTTGATTCTGGAAAGAACTTTGCATGTCTGTAACTTTACACACGCACACACACACATACATACACACTTCTATACAGACATAATATTTTAAACAAACTTGACAAAAAAAACTCCTATGGACTTTAACAGCAGACCAGCAGTTTTCCTAAGGCTGTACTTTACATGTAATTGCATTGGAGTCCAAAGTTACACTGAGTTAAAGTTACACATGGGCAGAACTGTTTGCAGGATTAAGTGTCTTTGATGCCAGCTCTAGTTGACAGGATGTTCAATAATTAAAGGTATCAAAAGAGGCTTGAACCAGCATATTTTTTCCACATATACTTAACTTGCCTAAATGGCATTAATAAGAAAAGGTCCCAAGATTACGCAAAGCACAACAACTTTATAAGTTTTTTTTCATTTTCAAAAGTGAACACTTTATGCACACACTATTATTTACCAAGTGCATCTTCACAGTACCTACAGAAATCTCAAATACAAATCTTGTCAGAGATCTTATAACAAGGTCATAATCGAAATATTCCTATTACAAATGATCAAATAGCCACTCTGTAGCAATATAAAAGAAAAAGTGTTACGAAAAACAGAGGACTGCGAGTTAAAATGGTGCTATGGAGAAAAGTTAGTTTGGATGATGATGATAATGGTGGTAATAATAATTATTATTATTACCATTGCCGCCCCTGGAAAAATAGTGGAATTTTGTGAGGAAAAGAAAACTTTAAAGGGAAAGCAGCAAGCTGACTCCAAAGTCAGTCATAGTGAGAGAACACAGGAAGACGCCAAGCGCTGGACAGCGTGCGAGTGGAATGGATATTCAGACCAAGGGAAGAGAACCATTCTCTGAGCCCTTTATTATTAATTGAAGCTGCAGTATTACCTAGCCATATCACGATCATTTATACTAGGGTATTAGTTCCAGGCAGGTCCCAAAAGGAAAAAAAAAAAAAAAACAAACAACTCAAAATCCCAACTTTGGAAGCCCAGAGTGCAACCCACGAGATCCCGAGCAAAAGAGGGGGAAACCCAGCCCTTCCCGTGCCTGGGAAGAAAACTGTAAACTCCACCAAACGAAAAGAAAATAACCCCAGAATCCGTGCTGCCTGGGTGCCGGGATACCGTGAACGTCTGCAGCCCTGCGGTGACGATGCCGCTTCTCTCTCTCCCTCTCCCGGCAGAAGCTGGCGGTGCTGGTGGGCAGCGGCGCCAGCGGCAGCGCCAAGCCCGGCGTTGTCCCGGCTCTGCTCAAGGCTCCGAGCGGCAGCCCCGGGCACAGCCTTCCCATCCCCGCCTTGCCGGCCGGGGCGCCCATCGCGATGGTTACGGCGACCCTGCACGGCGGGATGGGTGCGGAGGCTCCGCGGANGAGGCTCCGCAGAGCGCGCCCGCCAATCTGCCGAGCACGGCCAAGGCTGTGGGTGCCCGCCGACCGCCAGAGCTCGGCTCCAGCGCCCAGGTACGGCCGGGCGGCGAGCGGGAGGGAGGGAAGGGTGGGAACGTGAAGGGAAGGAGGCAGGGAGGGATGGGGGCCGGGAAGGGAGCGGGCTCTGCCGCTGGGCGGGGGTTGCCGGGGGCTCCGGGCAGGGGGAGGTGCCGGAGGAGCGGGGGGAGACCT
>VWZN01019488.1:32815-43608 GCA_013396955.1 Regulus satrapa | reverse complement strand
GGGGGGGGGGGGGGGGGGGGGGGGGGGGGGGGGGGGCCCCGGCGGGGGGGGGGGGGGGGCGGGGGGCCCGGGGCGGGGGGAGATGCGGGGGGAGCGGGGGGAGACCTGCCCCTCCATTTCAGTGCTCCCGGGGTGCAGGAGCAAGGAGGGGTCTGTCCCTCTATCCCGGAGCCAGCGGGATGCGGTCCACCCCGCCGGCCTGCAAGGGGTGGGCTTCCTGCCCTGGTGCTGGGCGCTGCGCCATTGGGAACCTCGTGTTGCTCGTCCTCAGTTGTCCCACCTTCTGTCGCTACGTCTCTGATTCAGAAGCAGTTCTTAAACCTCACAAAGTTTACTCAGAGAAATGCTTGCGGGGTGGAGGAGCTCCTGCGCTGTCTGTGCTGGCGTTTCAAGTCCCCGCAGTACGGTGCTGGAACCTGCCCAGATGCACACATATGTTTAATGTTTATGTTCATTGTAACTAAAATGTAAATAAATTAACTGGTGAAAGGCCATCAGAAGGGGAAGGGGTGCTGTTTGTTTGATGCGCAGTCCTCAACAGACAAGATTTGACCTCACAGTCATGCTGTGTATGAGGAGAGGGAGGTGATGCTGATGAAGTTAAAATGTGGAAAAAGTGACAAAGCCTTTCCAAAACTTTGTAGAAGAGGGTGTAATGTATAATTGCTCACATGGCAAATGTGGATTTCTTTTCTGGTCCCTGCACATAGGGGCTGTGTTAGTCTGGGGGTGGTTTTTATTTTTTTCTGATTCGCCTTCACAGGTTCAGGACATGAATCTCTAATAGTCAAGAAAAGAGAACCTGGTATGGATAAAAGCAACAGACAAACTATACATGACAATTTTTGTAAGTCAAGGTTAAGTTGGAATGCATGAGGCTTTTTAATATGCAGGAAGCCCCTTCCTAAACACCATAT
This sequence comes from Regulus satrapa, assembly GCA_013396955.1. Classification (NCBI taxonomy): domain Eukaryota; kingdom Metazoa; phylum Chordata; class Aves; order Passeriformes; family Regulidae; genus Regulus; species Regulus satrapa. The sequence goes on along the minus strand of VWZN01019488.1, from coordinate 42,691 downwards.
GGGGCATGACAGTCATCTACTACATCCACTAACAAATGGAAAGCACATCCAACTGCTTTGGAAACCAAATTGTCCTGTCATTTCTTCTGGAGAAACAATGTTCTGTTTAGCTGTTACACTAAAATATCTGTCTGGGGAATTGGATTTTGAATATCCATTTTGTATTTCATGCTGGGTAATTTCCTTTTTATAAGGTATTGTTTATGCTTTACTGAAAATATACTTGATGGTATCCTAGTAGATATTTCTTAGAATACTGGAAAATAACTATATAAATGATAATAATATGAAAGATAAAAGTTCCCTATTACAACAGTCTGTCATTTTGAAGGACTTTTACTGTCACTGTCAGGAGCCATTGGAAGAAAAGAATGAAAGCAGTGAGGGGAGAAGCTTGAAATATAATTTAATGTGTTGAAACCAAATAGTGAAGCAACAGTCTCAGGTGCTGGAGAGCAATGTGAGTTAGAACATTTGGCTGCAAACTTCATTTCTTCAAGTGTTGTTGAAGGAAGACTTTCTAACCTGCTGTGGTGTTGAATAGTCCATGTTCCTTCCCATTTATCCTTTCAAAAGTGCAAATGGGTCCCAGTCCCACCTTCCACATCCCCAAGCATGCTGGAGCTAAGCACTGATTGATGCTCCTGCAAGTTTCTATTTTATATGCTCTTAAACATGAAACAGTATTTGTCCTGGCATTGCAATTTTTTTTTCCTTGCAAGGAGAAGCTTCATTTCAAGCAGAGGCTTGCTGTTGTTGGAATAGCATGGGAGTGTTGACCAGCATCTGGGGTTTACCTTGGTTTTGCTAGAGGAAAATGTCTAGTGTTTTTATTTAGAGATGTCTTCACACTGCAAATATTCAATGCCTGTAGTTTTGTGATTTAGTATCTCTAATGTTTGCAATTTATGAAGGAAGAGGCTGAGGAATAGCAAATTTCTAAACTAGAGGAATGTAGGAGTTTTATCTTTTTGAGAATACTCAGCAGGCATGGGTAGAAACAATAAAAAATATTGAATTAAAATAATAAAAAATACAAGCTGGCCATTGGTCCTAAACTGTCATAAAACTTAGTGCTGGATTGCATGTTAATTATCACTCCTCTACACAAGTTAAACTTGTTTTGCAAAATTTATTTTTCTGGGAAAATAAAAAAAATCTATTCTTGTCTCATACTCAGTATTGATTGTTCCTGGAGTGTTTAATCATACACCAATAATAGTAACACCTTAGCTACAGGCATTGTAATGTCGGAGGGAAATTTCATTGCTGACGTTTCTTAATAAGCATTTACTATGTCTTCCTTTTTGGGTTCTTTTGTAGTGTTACTGCTCAGTAAAGTTGTTTGGGTTCTTTTTCTACAGAAATGTATGTAGTCTGTAAGATGGAGGATAAGATCTCTGCAAACTGGGCTAAGATGGCAAGTAATAGCAGTGGTAATTGAGGTTATTGGTGTAGTGTTGCCTCTTCCTCTGCATCCACCAAGTGAGGGGAAGGGCGAGGGCCTGAAATGTAATGAGTGTCTGAACAGTGGTTTCTGCTTGAAAGTATTTAGAGGATCAGGATGCGCATATGATCATCTCATGTGGTATCTAGCAATAAGAATGAAATGCTAAATGAAACTCAGCAGAAAAAAAAAACAAACCAGGGTACCAAACACTATCTAAATACAGAACTTTCCGATACAGATAGGATTAAATATAAGTTTGTTACCAAAATTTCATTTGGGCAGCTGCAAGTCAGTGATTCCATTTTAGGCTGTTGTTTACCCAGCAGATATTTAAAGTGATTTTGAAATGTTGTTGACTTAATGGAAGCCAAATCTGCATTGGAAAAAGTATCTAAGTAAAGAAATGCATAACAAATGCTAAAGGATTGTTTAGATACATATCACATGGTTTATTAGAAGCAGGATATATAGTGAGATTAAAAAGGATTGAAATGTGTAAGCACTGGAAATAATGAGCTGTAGGAATCACAGTGCTGGGTCTACAGTATTCCATACCAGCCTTTCAATCCCATGTGTGAAGACATGACCGATGGAGCTACACAGATCCAAGTGTACAGACAGGGATACCATGACTAGAGCTCTTGCTCCTACTTTGAGAAATGAAGCATAGAGCTTCATTTGGATGGTCTGGAGCAAGTTATGTTGGCTAAAGCAGAATTTTGCTGTCTTAAGCTGAATTTTGCTGGCATATGATGAATACATAATAGGTGTGCTTTGCCTTCAGAGAATTGCTAGTGCTGTTGTGTAGATAGAATGCCCTAGAGCTACAGGGTAGTTAAAGCTATGCCTGTACCTACAACATACTTCGGTATAAAGGGATTTTGACATATGCCTCCCAAATTTAATTTTTATTGAAATTATATTTATGTGATATTTACCCTTTCCTATCCTTGCTTTCTTTTCCTACCATTTCCAGGCTGAAAGCAAGATCTGAAGTTGTGTTCTGGTTTGAAAGCCAGGTGTCTGCTGGAGAAGGCAGGAGCCTCCCTTGAAATGGAGAATGTAAACCCCCTCTGTCCAAATTAGTATCATTTTATATCAGGAAAATTAATCCAGGACCGTGAGGTTTATGGTCAAAAAGGAGACAGAGGAGTCCCTTTACTTTATTCGAATAAAGGGAGAGGCCATGGGGCATTCCCCTGGGATCTCTCAAAGTTTCAGAGGACGCAGCTTCTCTTTTATCCCAATTTCCCGGCCGCATTTCCCTCTCTCTTTCCCCACTGGCTGAGGTACTTGAGATGCACAGACTTCCCGGAACGCCTGATACCTAAAATTTCCCTTTTAATGTATAACCCTCCCTCTTAATTCCTAGCTCTTATGGAATTTATGTTTTCTTCCCCATTGTTTCTTTCATCTTTCAATATTCAATTTTATTTATCAGCAAACCCACGGTTTGTTTGTAAAAACAAATGTCTTTTACCCATTCGTCAATCAGTGAAACCCTTCTCATCGTTTCTCTTAACTCTCAGTGCTAATCTTGTCTATCAGCAGACCCACTGTTTGTAAAGACACAACCGTCATTCCTCTCATTTGAAATTAAGGGGCTCTCAGGCAAAGATATAAGGATAGGAAATAACAGTTCTTTACTAGTAGGAATAACAAGGCAAACAGAACAACAATAATTATGGCATTAACAACAAACAGAACCGGAATGGCGGCTCAGCCCAGATGGGGATGGGTGGAAGGAAGGAAAACCCTCGGGACTAGACGACATGGATCAGAAGCTCTGCGGCGTTAGCTGGAAACTCCAGGACGTCCCGGCGGGGCAGGGGGTGCGGGACCCCACCGTAGAGAATCCGGGAGCAATGCCGAAGAACCAGCGGGGCTGGGCCAGCTGCGGGCCCCGCTCCCAGCAAGGCAAGGAGAGGCAGGCTCAGGACTCTGGCCGCCTGAGCGAATGGTGATGGGTCTCTCTTTCAGCGAGGTAGGCACCAGCAAGGCTCTGGTTCAGTGGCTTGAGAGGCTTGTGGAGCAGAGGCTGACCCCACAGAAGAAGAAGCAGAAGCTCCGAGCTTTCCCCTCTGCAGACACAAATCCAGAGAGCTAGCAGCTGCCTCTGCCCCTCTTTTTACCTGGACCCAGCCAAACTCTTTGTTTTCTCAAGTACCCCTTAGTACTAGCAGTCAGCGTTTCCCAGCAACTCATGGGGAAAATGCTATAGATAAGAAAGAACAAAAGGAAGGAAACCTAAGCCCTAAAGCGTTGCTTTGCTGAAGAACAAAGTTCCATCTGCCGTGCTGGAACAATGTACTTTGTAAAGAAAATACCCCTCTGCTGCCTCCTCATTCTATTCTAACTAGCTCAACTGCGGGCTAGCAGTCACCCCAGTGTCTATGTTTGGGGAAATCAGAAAGCCTTTTGGCTGTTGGAAAGACAGTTGGATCCGGCAGTATTGGGAGCACAAGGAGAGAGGGGAACACTTCTGTCAGACCCCTTGGCTGCCTTTCAAAGTCTGTAATAAAAGACAAAAGTGCTGGGAGTGCATGTCAGCACTTGTCTATGGAGCACAAGGATACACACATTGGGTGTCTGGAACTCACTGGGATCTCTGTCTCCTGTTACTCCGCGCAACTCTTAACAAAACACCTTAGCAAGGCCCCGACTCCCCTTCCATTATGACTCCACAGACAGCATCAAACCTACCTCCTGCCCCTCTCTGTACTTCCCTTTCCACACATGTATTCCCTGGGTCAGCTGGAGAAAATCTGGCAGCTTCCCCATGCACATGTGCTCTTATGTCTCGGGGCTTATCTATACAGAGAGGTTATTTCTAAGCAAAATACAGAATGAGGTTTTATAGTGCTATAAATTCTTGGCAAGATAGTAAACTGTTGTCCACAAATGCTTCATTAACTCCACAGCTCACAAAAGTACTTTTTTCCCTGTTTAGACTGGGTAGACACCTCGATATCCATTTATTTTTTTTCAGGAAATGTGCCTTTTATACATGTAGGAGGATGCTCATACTTGTTAGTTATCTGTATATTCAATTCACCAGAAAAAAATGCGTCCCAGAACTTTAGGAACATAATTTTACCTATGATGGCCATTTTTCAGAATAATGTATTTGTAAAATGATTTTTTACTCTGAAAAATGAAATTCACTTCTCTGGTATATTTTAAAGGCAATAAGAGGTATTACAGTAAAGCAAAATTTTTATCGGCTGGGTGCCTCCTGGCATTTCGCCAAAAAGAGCACACCATAACTAAAGACACACTTCGTTAAATGCCTCGATTTGTTACATATTCATATGCCTTCATGCATTATTCAAAATCAACCTCCCCCTCCCCCCCATTCTGGATCGATGCCAATTTGTCTTCCTGGTCATTAAATTATTTTCCCAGGCTTTTGGTTATTTTCTCCTAGATAGTCTATTCCAAGAATGTGAATAATCTCCCTACTATCTTTTACAAAAACAAATTTTGTAATCCAAAAAAATATATTTATCACACTTCTATTTCTAAGTTTCTTTGTTAATACCAGAACTAAAAGAAATCATACGCATAAAGTTTTCTAACGTTATACATATAATATGCATTTTAATTATTGTGGAAAGCCAACAGTTTAATTGATATTTATAATATTACCTTTCTCTTCACCATCCTACTTTATATGCTTCACTATGCTCTTTGTAAAAGTACTTCCTCCTTAACTGGAAATCCACCTGTGCGCATGAATAAGTATTTTGGGTTTTTATTTATTATTTATATTGCAGCAGTACTTACAGATTTTAATTATAGGGGTATTTACATGTATTGGTTATGTGGTCATATACAGTTGTTTTTTGTTTTTTTTCCTAGAATCCATGTTACTACAGTGCCTAAAAACATGGCAATAGTTAGTTATCCCTACAATAAGGAGTTAGTAGGAAGGTGTTATTATTCCATGTTTTACTGTGGGAAAACTGAGAAATTAAAGGATGGCAAGGGGTAGGACAGGATGAGCTTTAAGATCTTTTCCAATCCAAGCCTTTCTGAAAATCCATTATTCTATGAATATATAGGCAGTCCCCTTATGGAAGTTTCTGTGATACTTTCATACATCCTTATATATTATCCATACAAACAAAGTTCTGAGTCCCCTGTTCTAATACTGAGAGTTTTTAGCACAATATTGTTTTGATGTTCATCAGAGTAGCTCCCATGGAGAGCTTTGATTCACTTTAGAAAAGCAAAGAATGCTCTAAAATGATAATGCACTGTAGCTATTTCATTGTAATTGGAGGCTGTCTGTGCTTCACAGAAATTACCAGGCAAGCATTCCTGAAAATGTAAAAATTTTCAAGTTAGTTCTATTTAAAATAGGGGAAGAAGAATGTGAGGGGATGGGTAGAAAATGTGAGGGCTGTGTGATTCAAACTTGAAGTACACCTTGTAATAGTGAAAGATTATTAACTTTGGGGCTGGGGAAATAATCTCCTAGGTCTTTTTCTAAATTATAGGATGCATAAACAGGTGTACTTATTCTATATGCATTGTTACTTTAGGTTACTTTAAAAAGCAGCACTTTAGGAAATTAAAGGCTTTGGAATATTGCCAAACAGTTCCATTTATTGTCTAAAGGTGGGGTTTTCTCATTGTCTACAGGGTTTGTGGAATAGTTGAATAATTTGCAGGAATCTGTTTGATACTGGACTGCAAACTTTGTATGTATCTTATTTAAATGTTCATATTGCAAATACAGGCATAATAAGGTGTTCTAACTGCATCAGGATTTGGGAGTTGGCCTGCTACTAATCTCACAATGTGCATTTGTGTCTGTATTGAAATTGATTGGGAAACTGTATCATGAAATACTGATCTTCAACTATTTTATGTATAAATGTGAAGGGTTCTTGAGAGAGATGGGAGAGTAGATGCTGTAAACACAGAGTGCTGATGAATACTCAAGTAGGAAACAGAACTATTTTAGAAGTAATTCCTGACAGTAATGAAGGCAGCAATTTTGTTTCCTTTTTGCATAATAAACTTGTTTCATATTGCAATATAAGTGACATTTATGTTATATTAATATTTATTAGTACTTGATGTTAGGGTTTAATTGTTCTCTTTTACTCATATCACAGCCATTTTATAGAAATTCAAGTTAAATTGCTGCACAATAAGCAATTAAAAGTGTGTGTGTAAGAGAAGAAAGTAATCTGTGTGTGGAGATATTCCTATAGAGAAGGACAGACCGTCCCTGACTAAGAATCTAGAAAGTTGTGCTCTAAGTGATTGAGTTCAGTTTGCACTAGTTAAAGATCTGGCTCTTTGAATGCATATTTCAACCCACAGGCACTGTTTTGGTGTTCATAACAGAGGAGTTTACATGAGTTTCCTGTCTTTTGATGGGATGTTTCCATAGTCCTCACTTTGACTGTGATCAGTGCCTCTTCAGGAATGAGATTGTGCACTATGTTCAGTGGCCTTTTTGTGTGACACGTGAAGGATTGTCAGCTTAGAGGATAATGTGAGTCAGAAAGTGCCTGATCCAAATTTAACCAGATTTGTTAATCTCTAAATTTAGAGAATAGCTGAATGGCAAGACATATATTTCAGTTTTCATCAGTGACAAGGACAGGGTGTTGGCAGATACATGTTAGCAGCTATAGTGTGTGGTTTTGATACTCATATATCTGTGTATGGGTGGGAAATGACTAGTTACTTTTACTTATCATGAGCCTGTTTCTTCTTTGACTACTTTTAAATCACTCTTGGGCTTGATAATTCTTGTGCAGACAATGCACTGTCGTCTTGAATCATGTTTTTGCCCTTGTGAGTAGAAAGACTTGCATTAGAATTGGATTTTTATTACTATGAATGCTGAAATATAGACCTTTTTAAAATAAGGCAGGCATCAGACAAGGTAAGACAAACCAAAATTCTTTTTGTTTCTTTTTGTCAGATCTTACAATCAGACTTCAATACCAATAATTTCTGAAAATGGTTTCAAGTTTATCCTTCTATTGAGCATAACCCTGAGTTAACATGAGTATAACTCACATGTTTTCAACAGCATTAATCATATCCATGTATCAGTTTGTATTTATCTCCTTTTCTGTGCTGGGATCTTAATCTTTTTGACTGTTCTAATTCTTTGGCCAAATATTGTACTTGGAGATTAGACCAGTCCCCACTGCTTTTGTGCAAGGCATTTCACTAATAGAAATGACTGTTTATTTGGGGGTTTTCTCCGCAAGATCTTTATTATACACCTCAGTTTAGTCTCTTTTTCTTGTCTTATTTTATTAGGACTGCAGTTCAGTGACATGTATCATCAAATTTGCACATGTAGTGATGGATTGTGATACTACAAACAATTTGATTCTTGCATCCCTCACTGAATAAAACAACGAGGCTGTCTGGGTTGGAGATATGCTCATTTTTATTTGCAGGATCACTGCAATAGCAGTGACTGAATAGTTAATACCAGAATGTGCCTGACAGCTTTGATAGGATTTAAGCAACATTGTGCTTCCTGTAGTTTGCTGAACTGGTAATGATGATTTAAGGACATTACCTGAAGTGTTTACTATCCTTCTGGGTGTGAAATAAACCCACAAATAAGCAGTGTTGAATTTAATATTATTTTCATTGAATAATATCTTAGTACACTAAGGTTTTTAAATGAAAGATATTGTATCATAATAGTAATAAGAATACTGTAGAAATTTTGCAGGGATAATACAGGGGTACTATGATTTTAGAAGACTGTATATGGTAATTAGTTAGCACTTGCTGTAATGAAACCCCACAACCCAATTTTCTGATTTCACATGTTCTTTAGGGTGAAGCATTACTATATTCATTTTCCTTCACACTTGTCTTTTCAAAATACAAGCCAGTCATCTATATTCTGGTGACATGTGTAATTTTAAACTTTTATTGTAATATGGGAAATTAGATATTTGTTATTATTGATGGAAAAGGACAGCCCAACTGTTGCCTACAGCGTGGGCCAAGAAGGCCCTGAGATGGCTTTGAGAACACCATGAGATTCTTCATAACATCCACTGATGTTTACAAAGGTTAGCCAATCTGATGCTAGTACAGGATTCTGCCTTATCAAGTATGCTGTGGATGTTTTGGACAGATAGACATTGCTGTCTGGCTTGCTTGCCTGCATGCTGCTTGCTGCTTCTCTGCTCCTGCATATAGACCTTAATAAATCATCATATTTAGCCTTCTGATCATGGAGTCTGTGTAAATCTATTGCCCCAAACAGGGGCCAAATTCTGTCACACCCATAATACTCCCTAATAAGCATGAGAAGATAAAAAGCCTCAGGTTTCTGCTATATCCGTGTTCTTAAGTGGGTTTCAAACTCAGAGTAAGTGGCTTTGAACTGTCACTATGATGGCTGAGAATTTCCAGGCCTTGAGGAATAGTAGCTCTACATCTCATTCTTCTAGCCTGATTCCAAAAATAGATTTTGAATTTATAAATAATTACATAGACCCAGAATTAATTTCTATCTTTGTGTGTCATTACGTGTTTGGACTTCAGTAAGTTAAAGTTTCTGAGTCTTAATAACAAAGTATTTCTCAGCAAATTCTATAGATATTGTCAAATGTGTGAGTTTGGAATATCTCCACTGAAGTCAGGTCTAGAGAAGCTTTATTTGTACCAGAAGAATTAAGCTACAAGATACATCACTAGCATGTCTATAACTATTTTCCTAATGATGGTACAACAGGCTTGGCAAGCTGTTAGTAGTTATTATTACTACTACATATTCTTTGAAAAGGGATGTTTAATAAAAAGAGAATCCCACCAGCTTTCTGATACGTTCATCCTAATTTTTACATTTTTTCAATTTGCAGTATGAGGTTGTAGAGTGAAGAAGATAACTGAGTAGCTTTCCTTACCAACACAGAGCTTTTGTGAATGGCAATGGCATTGTATAAATAACCCTGTTTGAGTAACAGCCACTCAGTCCAAAAGATTATTATTCATTTCATGTCGTAAGGGTCCTCTTGGTAGCTTCCTGGCAATTATTTTGGATTTAGGATATCTTTTTAAGAAAGATGAAGTGAAACTTTTTCCAACATTATATAGAGACTAGACAAGGGAGAACAGCCTCAAACTGACAGACGGCAGAGTTGGATGGGATATCAGGAAGAAATTCTTCCCTGTGAGGGTGCTGAGGCACTGGCCCAGGTTACCCAGAGAAGCTGTGGATGCACTGTCCCCAGAAGTATCCAAGGCCAGGCTGGACAGGGCTTGGAGCAATATGGTCTAGCAGAAGGTGTCTCTGTCCATGGAAGGGGGTGGAACGGGATGATCAATAAGGTCCTTTCCAATCCAAACTATTCTATGATTCCATGATTGTCCAATAACTAAATAGACAGAGGGAGGGAGGGAGGGAGGGAAGGGAGGGAAGG
>VWZN01019488.1:0-32687 GCA_013396955.1 Regulus satrapa | reverse complement strand
GAAGGAAGGAAGGAAGGAAGGAAGGAAGGAAGGAAGGAAGCTCTTCCCTCTGTGGGATCCCTCAGAGATCCCTCCTGATCTTTTCAATGGTATCCCTGCAGATACACACTCAGCTTTTCATAGGGCTAGGACTCATAAGGGTCCATGAGTCTGCCTCCATGAAAATGTGAAAAATGAGGTTCACTTCTCTGTTATAGTTTTAAGGTTTATTAATAACAAAATAATTTAGGAGTATAATAAGGCAGAAACAGCTAGCTGGGTGTCTCTTGGCACGCTGCCAAAAGAGCACACCTCCATGTAAGATGCGTTTTGTTAAATGCATTGACTTGTTACATATTCAAACACCTTTATGCATTATTCAAGAACAGCCCCCATTTCCCAAAGGCACTGGTTTGTCTACTTCTTTGGTCATAAATTCTTCTCTCCAGACTTTCTGTCCTTCTCTCCTGACAAGTTTTCTCTCAAGAATATAAGAGAGATTTACTATCCGTTTAAAAAACTAAATCCTGTAAGAAAGATATTTACAACATTTCTACTTTCTTTGTTAATAGCAGAACTAAACAATCATATTAATCTAGCACTACACATAATATCTTTCATTTTAATATTTGTGAAAAGCCAACTATTTAATAGTTATTTATAACAAAAACTTTATTATTGTACTATCTGATTTGCAGAGTAGGCAAGCTCAAAACCCAGCATGTTTTCTCTCTCTGTCTTTTATTCCTAGAAAAAGAAATTTAAACTAGCTCTTTGGAAGAACTTCAGTGCTGAAGTGAGAAGTGCTGAAGGCTGCCTGGAGCTCAAAGATCCACAATCTCTGCTCAATAGCATTCAGGCCTGGGCCTGGGCGAAATCTGATTCTATTTCTACCAGTCATATTCCAAAAAAATTGAACTGGGGCATTGTAGGAGCTGCTGTCATGTTAACAAGGGTGAATAACAAGGTGGCCAGAGCATAGAGCATGGTTCTCTTTTCTCCCAAGTGTTCTCTAAGCCACTGGGCCATGAGACCATGTCCTTTCTTCTGTCACTGACTAAATTTAGCAGAAAAGCTTGGAAGAAAAGTCTTTCTCCCAAGTGTGTTCTGATATTTAAATGATTCACAGAGCCATGTGTGAGTGTAGGATCTGAAATCTTCCTGCTCTGCAGCAGGTGGTTGGACTCCCAAGAGACTGGTTGAATGAAGAGATAGGAAGGAGAAGGAAAGGAAAGCACAGCTTTCATGGAGTATATTTTGAATGAAATTTGTTAATCACAGATAAGTCTCCAGAATAGGGCTCAGGGAGGTGAAACTCAGTGAGAATGAAGCAGATCTTCTCTTTCAGAGCAAAGTACAAATGTATGGAATCAGTAGTGCAGCAAAACACATCAGTGCATTACCTCAGGAAGGAAAAGACATTTTCTACTTACTAGATCTAAAATTTCCTGGCTCTATCATTGAAGGCAAGCACTGGTGTTCGTTTTGGTATATTATAACGCTGGTAAAGTATTATGTGTACTATATTGCATTTTGAAATGTATACTTATGTAGTCACCTATACACACATATATATCTATATATATTTATGATTTTATTTATATAACCATAAATTTACCAAATCCTTTTACTATCTGAACATAAAAGAACAGTCCTTTCATTTGGATCATCAAAGGACCAACTACATTTGTAAGTGAATAAGTTTATCACCCTCCAAAACTAAATATGGCTATTTTCTTTTACTAAGAAGACATCACCTACATAGTAGTATCTGCAATGATTTTTCACAGCTGCAGTCCTAGAACTACGGAATACCAAAGTTAGGAATTCAATAACAATGGTAATTCCACCATATTTTGCTAAAGCAATATTTTCCATTGGAGTTTGTTGAAGGATAAGTAGCTTAATATTGCTGAGCAGTCTGCCTAAACAGTATATAACACATGCTTACGGGATGTACTGCACGTCCAAGTTAACATTTGCTGAGAAAATTGCTGCTTCCTCTTTTTTGTCCTAACAAATTATATTAACTGCATAATTTTAAAATCAGTCATATTTATACACACTTCATGGAATTCAGGCAACATTTTATTGTACTTTCCCCAAGTTCTCTTCTCAAGGAAGTAACTTTTCTTGCCAACATCCAGTTATTAAGGCTGAACTGATGTAATAGCTTATTTTGTTAAAAAAGGTTGGAATTGTCATTCCATTTTCTTTGTTTTGTCTTCCCCCCCACACACACTTTTCTCTTCCACCTTAGTAAGAAACTTTGCTTTTCCCCTTGTCTTTATTCTGTTGCTTGTTGGATACTTTCCTAAACAAATTAAATTTCTTCTGCTTAACAAATTAGATTAGCTTAGCTCAAGCCTGACAAAAAGTACTGTCTGACAGCAAGCAATTTTGCTGCCTCAGGTTTTCACTTCCCTCATGTTTTCTGGTTCTTCTGAGTGACAGAAGAACACCTCACAATCAGAGCAAAGAGTACAAAAGCAGCTCTGAGGCCAGTGGGTGACACACTTCAATAATATGGAAGTCTAATTTTTCAGTACCTGCTAGTAGGCTGCACGGGCCATTCTGATAGGTGAGGATTCCTAAATCACTAAAAGATGATGGTCATTTCCTCCTTTACTTTTCATCCCCTTGCCTTCCCTTTTCCTACTGTAATCTTCATATCCTGCAGCTGTGGTGAAGCAATGGTGTTTTATTAGCTGCTGTGTCTGTTGAAGATTTTCATTGCTGCCTGAGCTCACTTGAGGGAGAGGTAAAAAACTGTTTTGTATGACACTGTTCATGCATTTTCCCTTAAGTCAGGAATATTTCTGCAAACTGTGAACACAGACTAAGTAATTTGAAAACATTAGTCATTAAAAACCACATCAACCTGGAACAGTTGAGTAGTTAAACAGCAAACATTTTATGAATCATCTGAGCAAGAGACTGTAAGTGTGATCACAGCTGCTGAGTCTTGCTGCAACTCATTGACATAATGCTCATTTGTGCAGGAGGTGGAGACTTAATTAGTTAAATATGGCTTCTGAATAAGGCTGCAAATCACAGAACAAATATGTGCATGCTAATGCATTTGGCACACTCAAACTTTCTTTTTCTATTTTCTTTTAACTGAGAAATTTAGAGTGTGATCTAATGCCTGTGGGAAAAATCCTAATAAAAATACTTCATAGATAGATAGGTAGATATAGATAGTTTATTTTTATAGTATATGTAAAAATAATTTATAATTATTTTGATTTTTAAAAGGTCCATTAAAAAACTACTGAACAGTAAATAATATGGTGCAAATTATGTTTAGGAATAGGCATTTGGCACACCTGTCTTCTTGTGTAAGTAATCAGCAGGATTTCTGAAATGGGGAAAAATGTGGACTGTATTCATTGTGTTTTCCCATTGCCAGAATGTATACCTACAGTGTGCTCAGAATTTGTCTTTTTCAGTGCACCCAGATGGCAATAGATGGAAACTGGAAATAGATAGTAAATACAACTAGAGATAGTGGTCTGAAAATCCTATGGTAAAAGCTGAGTTAGCTTGGGTGGTGCTCTGAAAAGCCTGAGAGCCACAGCAAATGCATAACATTGCTTGCTTAATCTCTGCATATTCTCTTCTGATACCTGCATGAGCTGTGATACCACCTTGGGCTTCCTTGCAAATGAATGGTGATGAAAGGAATGAGTACAAAAACCTCAGCAGCAACTAAGAATTTGGTTTTCAAAGCAGGTGTGGAATTTAAGGTGGTACTTTTCCTTCTACTGCTTGTGGCTATCCCCATTCAGAGGGAGTGCTCCAGGACAAAAGTCCAAGTCATTGTTAATTAGCTCTAAGGACAGTTGTTTTAAATTGTGGTTTTGGTGCACCAAAAAAAATTTGTTTCAAAAACACTGATATTTTGAAAAAGCAACAGGACATGTATTTCCAATTGTCTACTTCATAACAATCATAAATTTCATATGAAAGCATGATTACTGAATTCTGAGTAAAGGGAGAGGCAATGGCAAGAACAAAAACTTTTAAAACCTGTAAAATAAACCTTTACATTTCTGTGAGATTCCAATTAAATTATTGTCTACACAAAATATGTATCTGAAATAACAGCGTCTTTAGAATATAATGAAATGTGAAACTGATCGCTTATTCCATCAGTTTACTGGAAATACCATGCACAGTGATTTCACCATATTTTTGAAAATGAAGAATTATTTCCACTGATTTTTGTGCAAGTTGAGTCTAGAAGGAAAAAAAAAAATGTATCAGAACATGTCTTACAGGACCCTCAAAGTTATGTCCTGGTGCTTTTATTGGTGGACTCAATGGGAAAATCATAGTATTCAGATGTTTCGGTGAGCTAGAGATCAGCAGTTATTCAGGATTCGTGAGGGAAAGGCAGCAAGTTTTAGGTCAAATCAACTTGGAGGCTGCATATAGTGCTTGGCATTTCTATAAAGCAAGCTCAAGGTTGAATGCAACATTCAAGTTGTAAAATGAATGTAGAATGGGTAAAAAACCCCTGCAATTACTTCAGTGATGATCCACTCAAGTTAAGAATTTTCATCTTTGCTGTTGCCATAGCAATCTGTTCCCCTGTCACTACCACATTAAAATCCATTCTGCAAAACTGTTGTTACCAATGTGAACACATAACAGACAAAAACATGTTTTTAAATAGCTTATGTTCAAAGAAGACCGCGATCTGAAAAAGATGCATATGTTCTTTAAAAAGAAGATTAGTATTTCCGTAATTCATTGCAGGCACACAATATTTTTGCTGCAGTATTGATGTCAGTATAGAATAATTTGCAAATAATCCAGCAACGCAGTGTCAGTTGAGCTCAAATAATTGAACCGTTCAGCTGAAATACAACAAACCCATACGTTCCCTAGTTAAACTCTTATTTTGGTAGCATGCTGTTGAACTGCGTGTCTCTTTAACCTTCTGTTACTGGTGGAGTCTGATTCTCTTCAATGATTGACTGGAGTGGTTTTACTTATCCTGGTGTAATTCTGGAATGGGAGAACAGTTATGTCCCCTAACAGCTTTTCATCTGTGATCTAATATTAAACTGGTCATAGACACGAGCTCTGCAATGAGTTGTTTGTACAGATAATGAATTGTAAAAATAAGCGCTAATACATCTAAAGGAGGGAAGAAAGCAATTTATAATTCAAAGTGAACATAGCAATTGTTTGACAAATGTATGTACCCAAAATGAGTAAAATGCAAATATTTTTCAATAGAGATAAAATATCTAGATATATACATATGTATGTGTGTGTGGGTGTGTGGGTGTGGGGAGGGGGGAGGTGTGTGTAGTCACAACCGAAAGGCAGAAGCTTGCTTAAATCACAAATACTCCTAGATTTGAAAAGTCAGGCATTGACTAAATAAGTCATAACATAATAGCTGGAAACTGAATGTATGGCACTTAGTCTGATCACTGATAATGTAGGTCTGATCTTTGTTTCTGCTGCAGCATCCTTTTATCCTCTGAGCATCTCTAGACTTCATCCTTTGAATTCTTATTCTCTGTCCATGCCATACTTCTTTGTTTCACTTTTTATGTCTTCCACTTGCTATTCTCCCCACACTTCTATCCCTCTGTTGTCTTTGAGAGGCTTTATCCTGGGATGGTGTTGATTTATTGCAGGAGAATCACAGGAAGTTCACAGAATATGCTGAATTGGAAGGGACCCACAAGGATCATTAAACCAAACTCCTGTTTGGTTATTCCTGCAGTTACAATGCAAGGCATTAATAGAAATGACAGTGATAAGAGATCTTCTTTTTTAACAGCACTTGGCAATATCTCCCAAGTTTTTAATTTTATTTTGGTTGAAAGGAAGGAACTGCCTTTTTCCTTTTTTTCTCTTTTTTCTTTCAATGCAAATGTGTCCTCCTGTTTAGGGGCTTGAGTTGGTTTTCCTGTTTTAAGTTATTACTATTTTCTTAGTGAATAAACTGCCCAGTGAGAAGGATGATTTCATTGGACCCCTTCATCTGTTTTTGCAATTTGAAGTGTGACCCTTTGGAAAGTGCTGCTGATTGACGTTTCCCCAGTGGAAATTGCAGGCCCCCAGTGAGCCTGCTGCATTCCTTTCTGAGAGCATCTGTGAATTGATTGCTCAACCAAAGCCATGTCCCTGTCATGCCAGATCCCTGTCTGTCTGTGGAGGTCGCTGGAGACAGGGCTTGGGAACGTCTGGCTGGGTTGTGTCCCAGCCACTTGCATTGATTACCCAGTAAGTCCAGCACTGAGGAATGCAGTGGTCGAGCTTTCTGTTCCAGTCCTGGGCTGGGGCTTCAGGTAAGAGTTAGCAAAAGATTATGAGCTCCCAAAATGCTTCTGGATGTAAACTTTAGTGAATTAGACATTAGGAAATACACCTGATGAATTTGTTCATATTTGAAAAAACCCAACAGTGTAAAGTAGTAAGTCTTGTTTAAATGCATACAATCAAACCTGAAGCCAACTGAAACTTGGCTCTTTCTTCTTGGAAACCTTCCCCCACCCCTTCACATAGTAGGTGTTTCTGGTGGTCACCAGAAAAGCCCAAGAAGCTTTAGACAGAGGAGAGATTCAGAAATATCTTTGACATTTAGGGACCTTTTTCATTAAAATGCTTAAAGCTGTAAATGTAGAAATAAGAAACTAATTTATCTTTACAGAAGTGCTGCTATTCAGCACTCATAAAAACATCTTTCTAATTATTGTTCCTGCTTGTATCAATTTGTACAAAATGCTTAAAGGTCAAGCACTGCCAGAAAAATGTATTTTCAGCTTGTTAATTAGGGGTTTATAAGAATGTGCACCAGCTTGCTCTTTGGATAAACTGGAAGAGAAGGAGAGAAAAAAAAAAAAGGTCCCAATGGATAAAAACAACAGTGTGGAATTAGTGAGTGGCAAGTCTTTAATCCATCAGGCTTACCATGGCCTGGACAGTTGAGGCATGAAAAGAGGTGGCTCTGCTAACAGCAGGAACAAAATATTTTTCTGTTTGTTGGTGAGGTATCTTGATTAGCCACCTCCTAAAAGCCACAGACTTGAGCTGAGGTATACAAAGGGCAGATATATGAAGGGGAGTGTGAGCAGGATTTACATGCCATAGCTTGAGCTATGGGAAATTTGCCCAGTTCTCATTGCGAGGCCAAGGGCATCAGATAAGGACACCTGTTTTTATTTCCCAGGCAAGTCGTTTTGTTTTCTCATTTATGTACAGCTTGAACAAGAACAAAGCAATGTATATTGTACCCAGAGAGACACTGTCCATTCTGGCACCTGTCCCTCCTTCATTGCAGAGACCACAACAGGGATTCCCTGCTTCATACTTCACTTCTTTCACCAATCATTGTGGAGGCATCCTGGTCTGCCTAAAAATTAGGCCGTTCAGATGGAACTCTCCCTGCACAGATGAGATGAGGTTAATCAGTCATATGGATAAGACACTGGAATTTCCATCTGCTCAACAGTCTATACCTGACTATTATCATTTTAGCTCTAAATCTAGAATTTTTTTCATCACTAAAAGGGAGACAGATGAAGTGACCTAGGTGAAGTACCCGGGCATAACAGATGAAATGTACGGAGGTAATTGAATTCTTGCATAGCTAGAGCTATTTATTTTTCAAGCTGGGAAAAAACAATGTAAATAATGAAAAATAAAATAGATTCTTAGATGTCTCTCTGTCTGAACATAGTGTAGTGTTAATGTAAAAGTGAGATTGAAGTTCTGATTTTTTTCCCTTGGCCATATGATTTCTATAGTAAGGTTGTTTCCTTGAATATTAAATAACAGATCCTTACTATAAAAACATTTGTAAACAGAAGGCTACATCTTTGTCACTGAAAATTTCATAACTTAAGAATGTCATTATTTGGTTTTGTACTTTTGAGTTTGCTGTACAACTGCTACTTCAGGAAAATAAATCTAATTAAACTTTTGAAAAGTGCAAGTGACAGAACTGACAGTAGTACCTTTCTACATTACCCACAAATGATTCATCCTGACTTTGCCTTCAAGTGAAGCTGAAGGAACAGTGCAGAGTAGTTTAGTGGTGTTTCTTGTTTGTTCTCTCATTCCCATTTCTTTTGTCTCAATCATTCACTGTTTTGAAACTTGAACCAGAATTGGCCCCATGGTGCACCCTTCTTCACAGGACAGAGGCATTCTGTTCTAGTTGCCTGGTTGTTTTTTTATTCCCTGAAGATATTTGAAGTAATACAAGAGAAGAGCTTTGTAGCTCAGACATGGAGTTTTTTGGGCATCTTAACAATTGATAACTCTATCTTACTTAACACCTCAGTAATTTGATTCTGATCTTTATAATCAGTTCCAAATTTAGTCCACTGTCAGCACTTTCTATTTTAATGGCGTTACAGAATCATTAAGGTTGGAAAAGACATCCAAGATCATTGTCCAACCTTGGACTGAATACCACCATGCCAACCACCATGCCAACCACCATGTATTTTGTGGTCCTGTTTGAAAATCTGCAAATCCTTGTGTATCTGTAGGAATAGGAATATTAGAATATGTATTTGCAAGGTTGGAGGCAGCAGCTCCTAAAGCACAGCTTTCCAGAGGGAAGAACATTTTTTAACTTTCTGGTGAGGGTATCTGTACAGCCCAGGAGAAGTAGTGGGGCCCCTGATATTTCCTAGTAAAGCTTGGATTTCACTGTGTGATGAAAGAAATCTCATTTGGGATAGTAGGAAAATATAGATCCTACTTGTCATAAGTTTTCTGTAGTATGAGTTGAAAAGTTAACTTTGGTATTTACCATAAAAAATCTGAATCTGGACTGATTTGCTTACAGTTCATGCTAATATTAAGCAGAAAGTTGTGAGAAGTCTAATAAATGCCCATAGCAGCAGGTGGCAGCTCAGTTTCTCCTTCTCCTCAGACTTCAGTAGTTCATCATGTTGTTCTTGCCGATGTGTGAGGCTGTGATAAGGTAGGCAGGGCAATGAAGTTGTTCAGTCAGATCCTTCCCATTGCTTTTAGTCCATGTGTCACTCTGTAAGGAAACTGTGGCAGAAATGCCCCCTTCTGTTCCTCACCCTGCTTCCAGAACATTTATTTCTAAAGAAAGGTGTAACTTATTTGTTTTATCATCCATGGATGGAAATGCTGCTCTGCCTGCCCCCTTTCCCTCTTTTCTTGGCTTCAGACAGAATTTTAATGGAGTATATTCTTCTGTGTATCATCCAGGGTACTGGTAATCCAGGAGTACTCAAGAAAAATTGTCTTGCATGTTTATAACTGTTCAGATCTCCTTGCTGTTTTACTCAGGCAAATCTTCAAATGTCAATCTTTGCTGAGTATGCAATATGTCTCTGACTGGAGTAGCAGAGGTAAAAATATAAATACTTTATAAATAAAGAGAAGTTTATTAAGAATATTCTGCCTGGATACACTTGTTATTTCTTATCAAACAATGGAGACAGAATAAAATAGACTGTTTTGCCACTCTGTGGGTGAGGTCTGAGGAGAATATATCAGCATGAATATGACACAGTTTAACTTTCCTTGAGCTGATTATGTTACAGTTTCTTTTTGACTGACAAATTTTATTACCAGATTGAAGTAATAACAGCATATTTTATCTTGCTGGCTGTGATCCAAAATCTGAGTTTAGAACAGAGTTACATTTAGAGAAATTCAGTTGAAAATAATTCAGAGAATTATTTTCTCCATATTAGTTATTTCTAATGGCCTGATAAGATTTTTTTGTTTGGTGACTAAGTGTCTCAAGATCATTGTCCAACAACCATTGCTTATTATAATATAATATAAGCTTGCTTATTATATTGCTGGGTTGTCCCAACTGCAATAATGAAGTGTGAGATAAAAGTTACAAAACCTTGCCTTGATATTATTGGCCAGTTAACCAAAGTATGAACTTTTTCTTAGAAACTTTGGCTCCCCCATCCCTGGAAATGTCAAAGCCATATTGGATGGGGCTTGGAGCAAAAGTGGTGGTGGAAAGCGGTCTGGTGGAAAACGGTCTGGTGGAAAGCGTCCCTGTCTGTGTTGGGGGGTGAAGTTGGGTGATCTTTAAGGTCCTGTCCAATCCAAGCTGTTCCATGGCTCTGTGAATTGAAATCAGGGATGAAAGATGTTGAATGGGAAAAATTAACTGTCTTCTTTACATATATGGCCCAGTCATAGTTTTATATGTTATCCACTTATTCCATTTATTATTTATAAATTATAAATTATTCCATAATTTTATATGTTATCCACTTATCATCTTAAATAAGCTTTTAATAAATTTGGTATACAACTAAGACAAGGGTGAGTAACAAAAATAAACATGGATAGTAATGGATGCTGTGTTGGCCCAAATGTGTGTAATCTCAGCTGAATGTTGTGTGGCAGTGTACTGTAGCAGATTTATAGGCAGCTTTCCATTTTAATAATTCAGTATTTACTATTTCCTGAGACACAGCAAATATCTCTTTGCTACCCTGGCTACCATGAAATGCATCATCGTACCAATGCATGTCACTGTGGTGCATTTCAGATCTCCTTTGAAAACAGTCTGGGACCTAGAGAGCCTTCAGCCATGGCAGCTGGGAAGAGAAAAAGAGCTGGAGGGGAAATGCTGGCTCAGAGAGATTATGGGTGGGAAAGCTTTGCAATTGTTTTAAAGCTGTGTTCAAATGTTTTTCTTCCAACAGACTTTGGGAACTATCACTGCAGTGCCCATTAAGGTTCCTCAGGTCAGCTCCTTGCAGAGGTTGGCAGGACAAGGACCAGCAGTGCTACCTCAGGTACAAAATACAGTTTTGAAGAGGGAGTTGTGTCATTTTGTACATATTCTCTGCTTCTCTCTAGTGTCCAGGCCTGGGTGCATCTGTGTGCTGATTTTGCGGAGTTGTGGTTTTTTTTGAGTCCGTGAAAAAAAAAAATTATTCTAGGAGTGTACTGACAGCACAACAAAAAGCTATAAAATGTCATGTAGATTCATTGTGGAAGAACAAAATACATATGGTGGAATGTAAATTTATACTTTAAAGCTGAATCACAAATCATAGAAATGAAAATCTGCAATTCTCTATTTAAAAGAACTCGTGCAAGTGTTAACCTTCCTGTTCAAGATTTAACCCCATGTTCTCTTTCACTGACTTATTTGCCTTGTCTATCCCAATACAAAGTTTTAGCCCAGCTAACCCAGGTGCCAGACTGAGGGAAGATTCTCTGAGTAAGAGTGAAAGGGAGACTGGTTTGTAAAATGTTTGAAACTGTCTTCTTTTCTGGACACCCATCACTATTTCTATAACTGTGTACTTCATTCCCCATTTCAACCCTCTTTTCAAAAATTTTTGGATGTCATTTTCAACAAGTGTTTTGCTGCAATTCTATGGTTTGCTCTTCACATTAATAATTATTAAGTATAAATATATTTCTCCAACTGTGGCCCTTAGGGATCTATTTCTCATATATGAACACTAGAAAAGTGCTGAAGTTGATGATACATATTCTTCCTAATGTTCCTTTATATTTTTCTAATTATTTTTTAATGGCAGAATCTAGTAGAAGCTCTGTGAGCTATATTTACTTTGAGGAAGAAATATTTCCAATACAAAGTTCTTAAATTCTCTCTTTAAATTACATTTTGTGGAAAGCAGAGTTGTGAACATAAAGTGAGGCTATAGTTTTCTTATCAAGACTTTGCTTTTCAGTTGTTCCTACAACATTTTGATTTCTGTCATTTTGGAGTGTCAAAGAGGAGTAGATTGCTCCTGAAAATAGATGAGGTTCAAGAGCAGCTGAAAGAACTGTAACAGACCCTAAATTATCATTTAGGTTGTGTTTCAGTAATGGTGATAGCATTGTAATTGCTGCAGAGAAGTACTGATGCCCTATGCTTTTGTTAAAAAAGAAAAAGATCATTCCGTGCTAGATTCAATTTTGAAGAATTTTAAAATGTGAAGGAAGCTGATTCCCTCAACTTTTTCAGAAGAACACATCCTTTCTGTCTTGCTGTTTAGGTCAGGGCAAAATTTTTGTTTGTACTCCACTTTGTTTCACTTCCTTCCAGGTACAGCTTCTATTTCAGACCTGTTTATGCAATCATACTTGATACTAATAAACTACCAGTCCTTTCTCCGCTGCCCTGAGCCATAATTTACTAACTTCTCTATTTTGTGAATATTTCATAGAGAGAATGGCAGTAACTACCTAACAATCTAATTTCTGAAAAACTAAAAATTAAGTAGGCAGCTGTATGTAAGACCATTTTATCAGGGCTATGTCTTATGCCCCGAGTTTTTTCTGGCTATTTCACAGACCCACAACAGGCCAGCTTCTTCCATAACAGCCTGTTCCATTTATATGCCAGTCCTCCTTTATGCTTCTTCATGGTCCATATGTTCCTCTCTCCCTCCAAGCTCACAGAGAAGTTTAAAATTTCCATATAGTTTCCTAATGGGGAACTCCCTCCGTACATCCAACATTCCTCCTTTGCACTCAGTGTCTTTAGAGATACCAGGTTTTCATCTACAAGTTGAAAGTTTGGTTTCTAAATTACTGGTCAGATGTCTAGAAAATAGATTTGATATAGCCATGGACGAGTGGTGCAAAGCTGTCATTCCCTGGGTACAGCTGGATGGAAGGGAGCTCGGAGGCCGCTAGGTCTGCAGCACTGTGTCACTCTGAAGGCTGTCCTTTGTAAGAGCTGTAAGGTGAAGGCACAGTCATCTTACAGCTCCAGGAAAACTGGAAATTTCACATGGAAATACAAAAATTCCAGGAAGCAATGCCATATGACACTACACAGGTGTTATGGTAAAAAGCATCTTCTTCTTCCTTGTACTGTTGTGAAAACAAGCACCTAATTAAAAATTATTTTGGAAACTCAGAGGTGTATATCATCTTCCAGTAGGAGCTGGAAATCATGCAGAATTAAATCCTGTCACAGTCCATGTTCTCAGTTTTTTTTCATCAGATTTGGTCACAGACTAGGCTGGCCAGTAATCTCCTTTTGTCCTTGTGGGTGACAAGCAAGGCCCCATACTGTGCTCTGAGTTACTAGCACAATCCTGCCATTCTAGGACTGACTTTCAAAGGCACAAATTCCCGTCTCCCAAGCATATCAACAAGTTGAGTCCAGCTGGGTTTGGCATGTGTTAAGACCTTTACTTTGTTTGCCCATGTAGCAGCAAATTACTGGGACAGCAGAACAATATTCATCACTCCTCTTCCAAGAATTTGGAGTATTTCACAGAGAATAAAAGCAGTGCTGCATCCAGACTTAAATGTTATCTATGGCTCAATCTTGTTCTGAAGGGATGGAACCTACCCCAGTCTCCATCTCTGCCAAGTTTAATTGTGCCAGTGTAATGTGTAGAGCCCTGTGGTGATGAAACCCAAGCAGCAAAGGCTTCTGTGCTCTGGCAGCTCTGTCCATGTACTCAAGCAAGTGAGTCCAGGTGTAGCTTGTGCAGGTGCAGTGGCAGGTACAGTTGCACTCAATCTTTTGAGGTGTGTATGCTGCTTCTCTGCAGGTCTGTGGAGAAGTGGAAGGCCTGGCTGGAGCCCTTTTGGGATTCCTGCCATTTTAGGAGTGTATTTATATGTGAATTATCCTCTGGGAGTGGATTTCCTCTAAGGTGAAGACTGCACTTCTGTCTCAGGTGCATGTAGATAACTGGGAAAAATTCAAGTCAGTATTTGCATTCCTAGCAGCACACCAACTGCTCCCTGGCATTTTTCCTTTTGGCCAATCTCATTATTTCTTTGGGATTTCAGATTCCTTTTAGATTTACAGGTAGGCATAAATATTACCAGGATGGCTGGACAGAAAGAGGAGACTCCTCCATTTTGAGGGTCCTCATCATGTCTAAAGGAGTTTGATATATTTGACACTTCCGTGCTCCTGATCTTGACACCCTCTTTTAATTTACCCCTATGCAGTCAAACAAAAACACACCACACAAGTAAACTGAAGCATTCAACAAGAGTTACATAAAATAATACATACAGCTCCCTCATTTTTCACATTTGTACACATACTTGTAATTTGTTTTGTTAATCTGAATGGCTTTATGACATGACCCCCTGGAAGCTTTTTCATCTGGGGAACGATGTTTCAAAATTTGCACATTCACAAATGACAGCAAAATCCCATCATTTAGCACCATTAATTAAGTGGTGAGCAAACAAACACTGCTTTCAAGTTATTTGCACAATACAAACAATATTTTTAGGCATTCATTATTTACCAAAACAAGCTTCCTTGGCAAGCTTGTTTTTCTTCTTTTTTTTTTCTTTTCTTTTTTTTTTTCTTCTTTTGTCCCAGAACATGAAGTTATTTTTTCTTTCATCAAATAAGTGAGCTGTGATGTTTGATAAACTAATTTCAGACAGTCTTTCCCTTCTTACTTTGGTCTTTGAGGTTTCCAGCTGAGTGAGATGCTTTGAAACTGCAGACTCTCCACTGCACTCCAAGAATAAAATCCTAGAGGTCCTCTACTTGAACACTGTGGTACTCCTGATATATTCCTCTTCTTTATGGCACCATCTCCTCTAAGGAGGGGGTGGCATCCTGTCAGGTTGAGTTCCAATTTCCAGCTGCAGAGCAAATATTCTGTCTATTTTGAACTGGTTTACAGACAAATATAATTTGCATTGTAGTCATCTAGAGGCACATGTGAGATGTTATTTTCTGTTCTTCAACAATAAGATTTTAAATGAAAAGGTAAAGATATTAAAATAAACTGTCTGTTTTGTTGTCAGTAATTTGGGCCTAGTCCAATTCTCATTAAAATTAATGGAGAGACTGTGACGTTTTGAGGGGCAGTTAAATCAGTTTACCATGCTATTTCCCTGACCTATCTTTCCAGTGCTGGTTGAAGGCACAGTTTGAAATGGCTTTGCTCATTACACTACTACTTAGAGCAGAGCAGTGTCTGCATTGCAGGGATCACACAGGTTAATGGTAAAAATAGATACTCACAGAGCCTTAAGTCAAACATGTGTGTTTCAATCAACTCTGCCAAGTTCTGCTGTCAGATACCGCTTAGTTTTTATCTTCTGCAGTGACTTTAACATGTGTAATTCAGTAGGGTCTGAATGTGGCCACTGGGCTGCCTTGGGACAAGCTCAGTGTGCAATCTTAACGTGCATTTATTCTTCACTGGCTACCATGAGAGCACAGAGTCTCCACATGTTCCAAAATGTTAAAAACAGAGTCCTATTTTTAAATTTCATGTCACAGTTCTCATGAGCACACTTATACTGGTAGTTGTTGCTTCACTTCACATGTGTACCAAAGCCAGGCACTGCTCCTGGCTTCCTCAGTGGTTCCTCAGTATTTCTTGAAAGGAAAACAACTCCTATAGACAGAAATAAGTTTTGGGATGTCACTGTGTACTGTAGAAGAAATAGGCTGGTCTGTGGCAAAGTTTCTCTCTGTTTGCATCATGAGCTTAAAAAAACCCATGATTTTTAAGTGTAATACATTAAAACTGTGCATAGCAATTGGAAAGTGGAAAAGCATTACTAAATGCAAGTCAGTCTTTCAAGTAAATAGTAAAGAATCTCACAGGCATATCTATTTGTATAAAAAGCTATACAGAACTCTACATGGAGAGACAAGTATACTTTATTGATTGAGAAAGAAATAATGGAATTGAGTAAAGTTGTTTTTACAATATCAGGGGGGAAAGGACTATAATAACCTAAGGGATGTTGTGAAGCTTTCTGGTATATAACTCTCAGCACTTCCAGAGGAATGTGTTGAAATGTTATTGGAGGAGAAGAGAGAGAATCTAATTGAAGGTAACTTAATCAGTGTGGCAAGCAACCAAGCAACAGTATTTAATATTCATTGTGCATGCATGCATTCATTCTGCATGCATGCAGAAAAACAGCAAAATTGCTTTTTATAAAAGGTTTGCAGAGGCCTGGCTGAACATATAGCCCTTAAAAATGTAGTTATTAATCTGTTTTATTGAATATAAGCTCTTATACTGTGCTTGTCACTGTACCTGAAGCAGCTTTTAGTAATGTGTAAGGTCCAAGATAAACATCTGTAAGCTATTTCTTCTCTTTTCCTTTGGGAAGAAGGTTATATATCCAAAAGTTATGCTTAGGGTTCATTTTTATCAATTTGCTTATTTTTAATGGTGTCAGGAAAATTAATCCACAGTCACCAGAGCTTTATGTTCAAAAAGGAGACAGAGGAGTCCTTTTACTTTATTCAAATAAAAGGAGAGGCCATTGGGCATTCCCCTGGGGTCTATCAAATTTTCGGAGGACACAGCTTCTCTTTTATCCTAATTTCCTGGCCACGTTTCCCTCTCTCTTTCCCCACTGGCTGAGGTACTTGAGAGGCACAGACTTCCTGGAATGCCTGATACCTAAAATTTCCCCTCTAATACATAACCCTCCCTTTTAATTCTTAACTCTTATGGAATTTATGTTTTCTTTCCCATTGTTTCTTTCATCTTTCAATGTCCAATTTTATTTATTAACAAATCTACAGTTTTTTTGTAAAACAAATATATTTTATCCATTCATCAATCAGTGGAATCCTTCCCTTTGTTTCTTTTATCACTCATCACTAGTTTTATCTATCTGCAGACCCACAGTTTGTTTGTAAAAACACATCCATCATTCCTCTCAATGATGATGCTACTATTAATTGCATGCCACTATAGAAAACATTTAGTGTAGAAATTGATGAGTGTGCTCATAATTCTTAGAGAAGTTTGAGACAGCTGCCTCAGCCTTGTTGTGGGGAATCCCTGCACCAGGGATGTGTGGTCATCTTGGCTTTTCATATTAAGTCTTTACAGGGAGAGCTTTGAAGATTGGGATGGAAACACAGTACTTCATGGAAACGTCTGTGGGAGTCTCAGTTCCACACTAGAGGATGGGTTTGGTAGGTTGCCTGTGCTTCTGAGAAAGGCAGTTGCTCGCTGTAGCACCTTCAAGGTATGTATTTTACACTGCTGCTGTGCAGCCAAAAGAAGGTGTGGCTAAGGTGGTGCCATAAGAACATTCCTCATGGATGGTAGCACGACTCAGCTTGGCAGTGGCAAGAAATCCAATCTTCTGCAATAAGGTCAAGGATAAATGTGTAGGGTAGATTAAGGAGGGCTACACTCAGATGCACCTTTTCCAAAGGACCTCCCTCTGTTTTCTCTGTTTCTGCCTTTCTGTCAGTGTCAGTTTTCAGTTCTTAACAAGAGAATTGATCCAGAGTGATGGGGAAGGAGAAGCAACTCTAACCCCAACCTGTTACTGATGCTTGAGACCCTCAGATCCGGTCAGTGTTGTAAGCACTTTGAAAAGGACATCCACAGAAATCAGCTCTCCATGATAGTCTGCACATAGAATTCTAAAGTACCCATGAAAATCTCATGAAACATTCAAGCCATTTTTACCCCTGGCATGGTACCTTTTTCCCAATTGAAACTCTTATATTTGACTCTCCATGTCAAATGCTGCTTTGTGAAGTAGCAGCAAATGAGAGGATAAGAAACTTCCCCTCTCTCCACTGATACCACAAGATCTGCAGTTGTATCCATGTGAAAGATGTGGCTTCTGATTCATGTCTGGCCTAGATCTGGACTGTGATGTGTCTGTGAGCCTCAAGGACAGTTGTACATTACATACAGCTTGCATTACAAACTCTGGGTGAATAACTGGTGGACAGGAAGGCTTTATTTGTTTGCATAACTTCAGTAAAGGCATGGAGGAACTAGCTATGCTGCTGTCTGACCCTTAATTTTCATCTCCTGATGTCTCTGCATATTGTGTTCTTCCATCTTGCTTATGCTGCTAGCAGACAGAATTTTTTTTTTTCCTTATTTTTATTATTATCTTTGTCTTTCTTTTTTGATTTTGGCTAGTAAACGAGTTAGGGCTGGTCGAATTATAATGTGATGTTATTATTGTCTAGAAGCAAGAAAAGCTCTTAAAGTGATGGACAGTTGAAAGCAGTGATATCCATGGTCTTTAATGTAACACCAGATTTTGGGTCCAGTGAATGCCAGCTGTGTGGATTAGTTCAGAGCTTGCCTAAGGAAGTATATGAACAGGAGGAAAGCAGACAGGTCTTCTCTCATTCTTGCCTAAAGGCTTAATGGACACTTTAAATTGAAGGAAGTTAATCATAGATGAATATCTGTGAGAGAAGCAAGCTAACTTGCAATGCTGGAAAGCATGGAAATTGAAAAAAGTTATTGACTGGTGTGTATAATCATAGTTTATCTTTTATATTTCCATTGTAATCCTAAAAAATGAGTATTACATTTTTTCCTCAGAAGCACAAATATAACTGCATATTCAAGGACAGAATCATTGTGCAGAAGGTAAAAAAAAAAAATTCCTTGTCAACTTCAACCTCTACCTCTCAATTATTTTTTGAATAATATTAATTTTTATTTGCTGGTTTAATGGTAGTTTTCCCCTTTTGCAAATGGAAAAGAGACACTTCATGAATCATCAATTCAATAGGGGCAGTGCCAAACCAGAAAATATAGGCAGAAAATACACAATCCATTAGCAAAAGTCAGTCAAGTTCCTGTGAAAATACAGTCTTGTGTTTGTCAGGGTTTGACACTAGTTAGAAGCCATGCATCCATGAAAGAAAATTCACTCACCCTCCTCTGCTGAAGTTGGCAGAGGAGGGGGAAAGAAAAACCCAAAGTTTTGGTTTTGGGGTGAGATAAGGATTAGGTGAAAACACTTCAAAGGCAAAACAGGCTCAAAACATAAATGGTATGAAGAAATATTTATTAATCGAATTAAAAGAGGATAATGAGAACTAAAATAAACTTTAGAACGCCTTCCCCCCCACCCCCAGCCCTTCTTTCTTTCCTACCAACAGCACAGAGAGACAAAACATAGGGTTCTTAGTCAGCTTGTCACTTCTAAAAATCTTTCTTCAATTCACTTGAGAGGAGTCTCTTGTGCTACATTGTGGGGTCCTTTCCACAGAAGACAATTCTCTGTGAACTTCACCAACGTAAACCACTCCTAATTTTCACAAGTAGCAGTTCCGCCTAACCTGCTGTAGGCTGAGTCCTTCCCATGGGCAAAACAGTCTTCCTGAACTACATGGCAAGGGTCGTTTTAGCTCATGGGGTGTCGTTTTTTTAAGGATGAATTGTTCTAGTTTGGATGCCAAGATCCTCTCTCTGTGTCCTCTCTCTGTTCAAGTTTTCCACTAAACTACAGCTTTTCAGCATCCATGCACTCCAACATGAGCACCTTTTCTCACAGGCTGTGGGTGGACCTCTACATCCCCCCATGCACTTTATGAATTACAGGGAAAATAATTTGTTGTGTTACAGTCCTTACCATAGCTTGCAGAAGAATTTCAGCTCTGTCACCTCCTCCCACTCCCTCTTTTCACTGAGTTTAGTGTTACCATGTCGCTCTCCTCACGTGTCTTCAACTTCTCCTTTTCTCTAACTTGGGAGAGAACTGGTGTCCATAGGTTGGTCTGTTTTCAAGCTCTATCAATTTAAAAGGTCTTACAGGGTTTTGCAGCACTGAAAGTTTGGTTCCATCTGGGCTCCACACTGGGGAGTTGCATCATGTGGTACTCACCGCCACTGCGTGGGCAGCATTCAGCGCCTCTCTTCACGTGGGGCTTCAAAAAGGAAAAGCTGCCACTGCCCGCCGCTTTTGCTCTTCACTTTGCAGCACAGCTGGCTAAAAGCAGTTAAGCAAGCAGAATTTACTGCAAGCTATGCTGAGATGGTGTGGCTGCTCTCAGGCCCTGGCTGTGTGGTCACTCCCAGCATCCCCCCAGCAGCCACTTCCCTACCCCTCAAAAGACAAGAGAGGAATTGTACATGCTTTTTCTTTCTTAAATATGTCATCACAGAGGCATTACTTGGTATGTTAATTGGCTTAGAGGCATATCTGTTTTCAGAGCCAGGCTACAATTGGTTTTGCCAGGCATGGAGGAAGCTTCTATCAGCTTCCCACAGAAAAATCACTTCCGTGGCTGGCTTCTTCCCTCCTCACCAAAAAATCAGGCCATACAAAATCAACACCATGTTCAAAACACTGATAACATTTTAAATAAAGAACTCCCACCTGACTGCTTTATGCCAACATCCACAAAAAGCAGAGCTGGCAGATTCCCACTCAAACATCACTCTCAGCAAAACTTCCATTTCTGTAGTATAAAGCAAAGTTGAAGGAGAAGAAAAACTAAATTAAATTGTTTTGCCTTCTTAAAAACTGTCTAGGAGTTCTATTAGCTGCATGTCACCTCTACATTAAAGTTAGCTGTCTGTGACTAACAAATGAAATACCAAATCATGGCAGGTACACAGCACCTGGGAAATGCTTGATCGAGTGTGTACAATTTGAACACATGTGAAAATACTGTTGAGTGACTCCTGGGCTGTGTTGTGTGTAAACTGAGAGTCCAAGGTTTGTTTTGAGGGGCTTGTTGCAGTTCTGGCCTTGCTGATGTCTGCTCAGTTTTGCTATTGATTTTGATCAGATTAAGATTTCTTCCCTGGTCTTCTCAATCCAGAGTAACAAGACTGAAAATGTGGGCTGGAGCAGCTCGTTGGATTTTTCCCTGCATTTCATGCCATCCTTCTGTAGGTTCACAGGTGAATATTCCAGGGATATATTAAAGAGAGGGTTATGCTGTATGTGAACATGGGATGCACTGATTCAGGGTCATCTTGCCTGGGCTTTCTACAATGAAAAGTAACTTATTTTTAGTGTAGCCCCATCAAGGGGAAGGAAGAAAAGATAGAAATCTTCCCTGTGGGAGGAAAATAAACAGTGTTTATTTGACAGTGGTCTTAGACCAGGCTGAAGATAATAGGAGCTTATCAGGATGGGAGCTAGAAGTGAACCAAGCTACAGATACTTGTATTTGAGTGAGTGGGGCAACCTGAACTTTAGGTTCATTGCTGTAAAGTTAAGCAGAATTTTAAAATTTTTTTCATAATTTTTACTGGTTAAAAAATAAGAGTGAGGGAGTCAATCCTCAGTTGGTATAAATAGACACAGCTTCACTGAAGTCAGTGTTCATTCTGGTGAAGAATATGGTTACTCCATACTGCATTTTATCATCCATAGCTAATGTTTTCTGTGTGATCCTCTAAAGTTTTCAAGAATGAAAGCTCTGGCGGCTGCTCCCATCACTTGGCCTCCACGACATATGAAGTGTGACAAATCCATTTTGAGTTTTTGTTTTTAAGCTCTGACTAGAGAGATTAAAGGTTAGAGAATCAAAGGGTTAAAAGAATTTGAGATGGACTTTTAGGACTGCATAAAATTGCTCACAGAGATTGGAGGTACTGTGTGACTTTCTTCCCTTCTCCGTTTTCCCGATACTTATTTGGGTTGGATCTTGAGGACTTCTTTTATAAGAGGTTTTCTTTCTTACCTAATTTTTCTTTACTACAGCAGGTGACTGGCTCACCTGTTGGGATGAACCTGAGAAACAGATTGCCCATGATCCAATTTTCCTTTGTCAGCAGTGACACACATCAGGCTCTCCCACCTCCACCACTCCATTCATTCATTTCTGCAGTGTTCAGCAGTTTGTGCTCTTGAGAGTTTGACATTTTGGTGTAATGGAAGCCTTTGAGCTTCATATAGGGACATCTAGATGGATATTAATAATATAGGATATACAAGAAGTCATGTTAGTCACAGGAGCTGATTCTTTCCTGATCTTAAATTCTTTAAAATATATTAAATTAGAGGTTGTTGAACAAAAGACCACCCTGTCATCTCACAGCATTGAGCCCTCTCTTATTTCCATGTCTGAAAAGCAGACAGCCCCACCTAGTGAATACTCAGATTTGAGAATATCTCCTTGAAAAATGTGCTCACCTGCAGCTATTTGAAAGTAGCAGTCTGAACATTGCCACAAGAAATGAAATGCTACTGCTATTACTCTTCTGTATCACATGGTGGCAGAAAGTGCCCGGCATATGCTTGTGCTGTACCAGTTTGGTAAGTCCTATCAGATCATTTCAGTATGCAGCACTTTATAAAGATTTTAGTATTTTGGAAAATCAAGTTTGTTTAATTATCTGTGCAGGAAGAGCTTATTTTACAGCAAAGTAATATGTGTTCATCCACAACTTGCAGGATGTGTATTATGGGTGTCTGTAGGATTCACTGAGGCATTACATCATGCAGTAGAAAAGATAATTATATAGCTGGAATATATGTAGGCATTAAGTTTTAATTAGGCTTTTGATTAAATATAAAAGTGGAATTAAGAGCGACAGATACAGTAGATCCTGGTAGACTACATGACAGTTTTTGGCTAGAAAAACTCCTGAACTGATGGGTTTAAACCAATGCTTTGTGCACTGCTTTTGAAAATTAGACCATTATCTAATCATTGATATGAAGCTAATTACAGAGTCCTCCCTTAAACTACTTGACCAAGATATTTGTCTGGCATCTTTAAGCCAGTCAGATAATTGTTACACAAAGTGATTTCATAAAGAAAATGAGCAAAGAACCCTTCAGTTACTATCACAGTATTTTGACTGTGGTTCATTTGAGTTCTGTGTAGCTTTGCATCATTTCACAGCAAGTCTCTGAGGCTTTCCAGTGTCACCCCAAAGTTGTGAGCTGAACACAGTGGCTTCCTGGCTCTGCACGAGCCTGCAGAAGCTTGGGCAAACCTCCTCTTTACCTTTCCATTTACCATGACTGCTGGAAATGTGAATGTTCCTAACGAACTGTACCTCTTATATGGTTTTGCACTGCTCATGGGTGTTGGGGTCCCACTGATATTTGAGAGACAATTTACTAAAACTCAAAGAACTCAACAACGTGTGTTGCTGCACTTGAGATTTGCTGTGGGGACAAAAGGTTCCTTCTTGACATGATAGAGGATGATGGCCAGCCTTGAGAGATGGCTTTCTGCCCACCAGTAAATCCTGCATTTTCATTAAATTGCTCACTTAGGCTCAAGATTGAAGTCAGCACCATTTGAAGGGCTCATGTAGACTCCAGCATGGTGACACAGGCAGTGGTTTCCCGTGTTTGTCTGTTGGAACTTGTCTGTTGAACTTGTCCATTTTATTTCACAGGATGGAAGGTGCTAGAAGTGACAGGACTAAATAAGCACAGAGGGAACTGACTTTTATCTGGCTGTACTAATGAATAAGCTGGGAGTGAAGTTAACTCCATGTGAAGCAGTTTAAATTATTAATTTCAATCCTGGAACTGTACTTAACATACTGTTAAGGCAGAGACATGTTGACATGGTGACGTTAATCACACTACTGGAAACACATTTCATTAGGTGAAAACAATTGTTTGCAGCTATTATTCATGGCTCTGTGTACAGCCCCCGCTGTTGCAAAACTGGGCAAAGTGTCCTCCTCCATTCATGAAGTTCCTCCTGCATCCATCCACAGCTGAAAATTAGGTCTTTAATGACTGCAACAAAATATGATGTTTGGTGGTTGTGGATTTCTTGTATCTTTTTTTTTTTTTTTTTTTTTTTCTGTGAGCTATGTGATTATATGACTGATCTCCTCTCCATCTGACATGGCATGTCTTAAATATGTGATGATGTTCATTGACCAATCCACCAGTATAAAAGTGGACAATATGCTTTGCTGTCCCTGTAAATTCTTTCTCACAAATCCCTTAATGATTCAGCTCTCTGTCCTTAATTCATAGCAAAAGTGTTGTGTCCTTCAGAACCGGAAATTTTTGCATCTGGGTTTTTCATTCTTTGCAAAGATTTTGGCTTACACATCGCTACTGAGAACTGGATGTGACTTGACTAGCATTTGTATGGATGCGTTCTAATCAAAATAAGGATTTTACTTTCTTCTCACTTATTATTTAGTATTGTAGTGAGTTAAGACCTTCAGATTTACCAAGCTGAGAAATGCTGGGATATATCTACAAGTAAATAAATGGTTGGCTACTTGCTGTTGCTACATTCTCGTTTTCTAGATGCTTGTGGTCCATGGTTAATGCAATTAGAGATTCTACTGGGAGAACGCATGTGTGCAGTGTCTGTTCATGTGCCTAATAATGCCTGACTCTCTGTTTGCAGGTTAGGCCAAAGACCCTGATTCCAGACAGCCTCCCAATCTCCCTGTGCAGAGACCAACCTTCCAAACAGCCTCCCACCTTCCAGAAGGCAACCATAGTGAGCATCAAAAACCCTAGCCCTGCTCTCCCAACTGCCAACAACACCGTCAGCCATGTACAGACACAAAACAACCAGTCACAAAGCGCCAGCGAGCCTGCAGCTCTCTCATCCCCTCTGAGTGGTGCTGGTGTGGCCTACGCCATCATTTCCACCTCCCCCAGCAATGCATCTCCGATCAGCACCAGCGCCACTGTCTCAGTGGTCAACGACGGCATTAAAGTGCAACCGCTCCTCATCAGTGCCGACAGCAAGGTGAGTTCCTTGGGCAGCAAACGCAGGAACTGTGCTGCAGGTATGAGCAGAATATTGCCATGGGAGTGCACAGCCTGTGCAAGTGTTGTTAGTGGTTCTTCTCAAAGAAAATAATCAGAAAGCAATGGGAAAATTCTTACAGGGACACATAGGGGCTAGTAGACTTTTATCTGTGTACAAGCCTGATTTTACTGGGAACAAAGCCTATCATTATGTAGACTGACGTTAATGGGACCATATGAACTTCTCTTTCCTTAAGCCAATCCTAATAAAATCCCTAAATTCTGTACAGGCTCAAATTTCCTATGGACTCCCTCTTCAGTGATACAGTGGTACTAGATTTGTTGACTGACTCCAGGGAATAAAATAATCAGAGATTCCTTTCTGCTCTTCCAGAGGAAGATCAAATGAAATGAGAGCTCAGGGTTTCAGAACTGACCAGGAGATGAGTGAGTAGAAAGAAAAAATTCAAGCCATGAATTACTTCTTTCATCTTTGTACTGCTTTTCTGCATCGGAATTTAAGAACTTCACCACTCTTATACCAGAGACAGATTCCATACAGGTTGCTAATGTACCCAGCAGACATTCACTGTAATTTACTCCTGGGATTCTGCTACTTTTGGTCTTGTTGGCAGCACAGGTTCTCATACAGTGCTAAAAAATAGATATAGGATGTAGCATGGCTTTTGAGGTAAATAAAAGCAGACATCTCTTCCCCATTTCCTTGACATAAATTATTTTTCTCTTACTTGAAAT
The DNA here is from genome assembly GCA_013396955.1 of Regulus satrapa. Taxonomy (NCBI): domain Eukaryota; kingdom Metazoa; phylum Chordata; class Aves; order Passeriformes; family Regulidae; genus Regulus; species Regulus satrapa. The sequence continues at coordinate 7,550 of VWZN01019488.1, read as the reverse complement.
GGCTGCTGGCTTAGAAAACCATCCCATTTTATGCTCTTGAATCTTCTAGATTGACTGAGTTGAGATAATGTATCTAACACTTAAATGACATTGATTGAAAATTAGCAATGACCTAGATGGAAAAGTGTTGTGTTGGGGATTTTGGGGTTCTAGTTCTTCAAAGGAGCTGAGGCATTTGTCGTTTGCTAAAAGGCTTTAGTTACAAAAAGTCATCCATCTGAAGGTGGAATTCTGAGTTAAAAGAGTCCATAATAAAGTCCATAAAATCAGCTCCTGTGCTGAGAAGGCCCCAGCAGAGTCCCTGGGCTGGGGGCCTCACTTGGCAGGAGTCCATCGTCCCTGGTCTTCTTCTTCTCCATAGTGTGCAGGAGCAGAATGCAGTGTGCAGGCCAGCAGGGGACAGGGAGCAGGCAAGCAGGGAGTCCGGGAGCCCTGCAGGGCTTCTCCTTGGTTACAGGCATCTGGCAGCTTTGTTCTTCTTTCTTCCTTTTGGTTGCATGAGATCGTCTTCTTTTTCCTTAGTGTGTAGGATGCAGAAGCCAGGAATGCAGACATGCAAGGATCCAGGAAGGACCCTGACACCCCAATAATGTTGGTTTTGGTTTTTTTAAATTAACCAATAAGTTGGAAACATGATTCTAAACAAAACTTACTACACCTATCGGAAATTTATTTCTACTATACAAAAAATTATATTTCTCTCTATGCATATTTACACATATTTTTTATCTGTCCACATATGTGAATCTATCTGGTTCCATCTTAAAAATATAAACAATATTCTACACAAACACTCTATCTTCTTAACATAAATGGGGTTATCTTATTTTTCTCCTAAAATGCAAACAATATTCTCACTCTATTTTTGTTATGTCTTGGAGAGAGGCCACAGAACTAGACAAGAGGGATTGTCAGAGTTTCAAAGATTTTCTATTTTTCTAAAGTACTTAAAGCATTTCTAAAGTGTTTAGAAGATATTCTACCTAAAACTCACTTATCTCTTTAAAATTACAACTAGAAATTATATCTTCACTCTATGTCCATGCATCCAATACATCCCCAATTCTCTAAAGATTTTAATTCAATGTTTATATCCCTTTCTTGCTCTGTGAAGTTCAGAGCAACTCCTGCCTCTTACACTCCAACAGAAAAGGCCCAGTGGTCAAATCTAATAATCTTTATCTAGAAGGTGATAGTCCTTGGGAAGTCCTTTTGAAGCTTCCACCGTCCTTTTGATTACAGGTATGAAGTCATATGTGTAGTTCTGTGGGCAGAAATTAATTCCTTTTGACAGCTTCTAGATAATGTGAACTACATTGTGTAAATCTTCATGTGGTAATTCAAATATGAGCAGCTGGATATACAACCATAAATGCATGAATGAGATCTATGTCCTAATTCCTATAGGTTCTAAACAAGACCTAATTTTAAACACATACAGTGTATTTAGTTTACAGTAAAATGGATATCCACTGCTTATAATATGTAAAGGCTGAGGACTGAAGTCTCATCTGAGTTGCATGGGAAGTACCTTCTTTCCCATCACCATGTACATACTCTGAAATAACACTGGTACAGTTGAGATCAAACTGGGTTTGAAAGTTTAGTAATCCCATCTCTTCTACTTGTACACAAAATCAAAGGCTTTAAAATCACTAACACTGCAAGGGCTAAAGCATGGCTTCTCAGCCATCTTCACAAATCTTCTAAATAGAAAATGTCCTAATTTTCAGAGGCACTGATCAAGTTATTTAGGCTGCAGCAAGTTTATAATGCAATATGAATTAATTTTTAGAAACTGAAGTATGGATTTAGGACCATAACCTAGGTATCTTGCTGTTTTATGCTTCTGACTTTTGACTTACATTTCTTATTTGTAGGGTATCAAGTAACTCTTCAAAGAGTACTCAAAGGTTTCAGGCAGAAAAATCCTTTGTCATATAGTGAATTCCCTTATTTGTACATTGTCTTTTAGGTTATCATTATTCAACCTCAAGTCCAAACCCAGACAGAAAGTAAAGTAGAGACAAAGAAACCTCCTGAAGAGTCAGCTCAGGGACTGCCTGCTACCAAAAAGAAAAAGGAGGAAAATCCAGAGGTGATTTTTTTTATTTTTTTATTTTTTATAAATGAGCCTCAATATGGTTAAGTTATGGGGGCCTAATCTAAACATTCTTCTTCTGTGCATATGTGATTACTTTATTTGTGCTTATGGTTCTGCCAGCTGTTCATCTCTCATTCTCTGCAATTAGGGTAATTTCCCTGCCAAAGAGTGCCCTGACAAATTTGGTTTGCACCATTCAAACCTTTCACTGTCACAAAATGTAAGACTCGGAGTTCTCATAATACCTAGAGGTCTCATAATAATCTAGGCACTCCATAGCTGTAGCTGGATTTCTTGTGAAAGATGTATACAAGCTTAAGATATTTTCTTTTATGTTATCAAACATATAACATCAGATATAGAGGCTGCATATGTGGTGAGATTAACATTTCTTTTGTAAGCTGAGCTTTTAACATCTTCTTTGTAATGAATCTTGCAATTTTTATATTTTACTAATAGTTTCCTGCATTTGCTATGTACATGTCTTCCCACATGTACATGTAGTCTGAAATACATTTAAATCCTTTAAATTGAATAAGAGAGTAGAAAGCAGGTAATGAGACTAAATCTCTTTTGTGAATTATACTTTTGATTTAAATTAGAAATATAAACTGCAAGTCCTTGTAAAAATGGGATCTCTGTAATAGATATTTTGGGTTTTGACTGTATATGTTCACATGAAATTTGGTGTAGTTTTAGGGCAGTTTGAGAAGTCATACAGACTGAATCTACTTACTTTGTGGAAATGCTCAGCTCCTGTGAAATCTTAAACCTCACTAGTCCAATAAGTGTGTAGTACAAAAGCATCCTTGAAGCTGTAGGTTTAAGAGCAATGTAAATATATACACAATATAAATAAACATACAAAAAAAAATACATTTACAATATAAATCTATGTTACTTAAGACATGTGGTTGGTCATTTGTTTTGCCATTTTAAGAGGTTCATATAGTTAAAACAGTGTTAGGGTTAAATATTTTAGCCCAAAATATCACAGCTCTATGTAAAAGCTCTGCAAAACTATGCTTGGGAAATCTCTCAAGCTTACAATCTGACCCTTATATGAATCTTCATTACCACTGAATGATGGGACTGGAGAGTCCTGTTTTGTTTAGGCAGGTATTTCCAAAATCATATTCATTTTGTAGAACCTTATGGGCAGAAAGGTCAGTAGGCCCTGCTTAGAAACAGAATGCTAGGAAAAAACATCAATTTTTCTTTGCTTGTAACTTATCCTCATTGAAAAAAAAATATTGAATAAAAGCCTTCCAAGAGAGATGCAGGAGGAAGCGATCAGACTGGGCACACTTTTGGTATGGGATTCAAAAGTATAAGATTTTCATTGCATTGGTAACTAGAATATCTCAATGACCTTTTTCTAAGCACAGACACTGTTCCTACCCTGTTTACTGGAGGTCTCAAAAACTGTAATTTTCTAGGTAGGGTGCCCTAAAGTATGATAGTTCTTTTCATAGATTTATTGCACAGCCATAAATAGGTAGGTGTAGAGTTAATTTCTTTTGTTATTTGAAAATACATTTTAGTTGATTATCATATATTTATGCAATTAGTGTAATTAGAATTAACATCATAATTAGTATAAATACATGTAATGACATAAATAGAACATGTAATTACAAAACTAAATGCTTAAAGATGAACATCGTTGTTTTGCTTCATGAGAAGACATACTGTGTACTTCCATAAGCAGTCACAGCTTATAAGCAGATGATTAAATGTAAAGCAAAAACAACATGGTACTTTCAAAAAGAAAGTAGGCACTCAAGGCATTTCTCACTTTTATTTATCTTCAAAGCACAAAACTGAGGCAGGAACTCCAATATGGCTCTGTGTAGAAGTTAGCTTGGAGGGACTGGGATTTAACAAATTACACTGACAATTTGGAACAAACTAACTAGAAATAACCAGATTTACCAGTAACCAGGAATCTCACATGCAGTTACTGAGGGTACAGAGAGTGCTGAGTTACACAGAAGAGTGAGGATAATTACTGTCTTTAGCTCCTGGCTTGGTCATTCTGCTGGTAAGCCCTGAAGCTGATCATGGACTGAGGAGGAGGAGTCCACCCACTCCTTCCCATCAGTGGGGCTCAGCTGGGAATGGAGAACAATGATGATGGATCCCGTGATGGGCCTTCACCCACCAGGATGACTTCTGTAAAGAATTGTATGAATTATAAAAGGGAGCTGCCCCTCTAGGGAGAAAATGCCCCAGCATTGGTTTTTTTGGTTTTTTTGTTCATTTGTTTTTTGCTGGGTTTGGTGGGTTAATGAAAGGGAGTGCATGCTGGGTGGGTTAATTTTAATTTTTTTTCTTGAAGGGACCTGAGTTCAACACAGAAAAAAAAGTTTTGATCATTAAAAATTTTATACTAGCAAATGAACTGGCAAGATTTTAATTCTGAAATGTTTTTATCTAAAATAAAAATTACTGCCATAAACGCTAGTTGTTTAGATAATGGTGTTCTAATCCTTCCTAAGCACAAGAGAAACACATGGCACTTGTGAACTAAATGCTGATGTTAAGCCTGGATTGAAAATCTGGAGAAAATGAAGTCTTGGTTTTGCAGCTTCTTGTAAAGAGGAGAAACACTAGATCCTGTGATATATGAAAGGAAAGTTTTGCAGTGTAAATCAGATTTTGAGTTGAATCCAATGAGCTACAAGGATGTGAAATAGCAAAGCCCATAAAAACAAATATGCTGTTAATATAATATGCTTGTTCAAAAGAATACAGCTTGTACTAGGATTTTTTAAAATGAACCATCTTTCTAGTCTCTATAAAAGCTAACACTTCCTGTGTTTAATAATGAGATAAGTATCAAGTCCACTTGTGATGGCTCTTCATATTTTAAGGAAGTATGTTATGATTACATTTAGTTAGATATGTATTCAAACAATTTCAGCAAGAAGAGAGGAAACTGTTTAACAAACAATCCGGTGCACAAATAATTTCAGTAGAGGCATCAGAAAATGTGCACTTTTCCTACAGTTTAATGTTGGGGTAATGCAGGAATTCTGCACTACATTGAGAAAACAGACATTAAGCATTCCAGCTTTCTGGTTCTCTCCATAAATATTATTATTACTTTTGCTCAGAGTGTGAGAAGTATCCTGTTGCCATTACTTTTTGATGGGGCTGAGATGAAGCTTGTAATCCTACTCAGTTGACTAATTTTCTTCTCAGATCAAAGAAGAACAAATATTCATCTTTTCCTTCAGGTGTAAGGCCCCCACTGTGCCTGGCTGGTGTTTCAGGCATGTAAGGAGTGAACATTACTGAAATCAAGGTCTGACATTCAAATGAACATGTGTGTGTGATTACCACAGATATGGAAGGCAGAAGTACAGTGTGAATATATATTTAAATTGCCTGTGTGGAAATTCTACACTACCATTTTTAATCTATCTGGAGAGTAGGAATCTCCCAAGGTTGTGGAAAGGGAGTATTCCTGCCCTACATGGGTGTTAGTTCACCTGTTTGACAAAGGCATTTTCACAGATGCATGAGTCGTAGAGATGTCCAATCCTAACCCTCTGATTTTGATAAACCCACACAATAGTTAAATCTTTTCATCTACAAAATGAGGATGTTGTTGCTTTCATGATTTCACTAAATGAAAGTCAGAATTGCAAAGGAAGTTTTAGTTTTGGTGACTTACTTGTTGATTTTATCCTGAACTGAAATGAAATGTTGAATCATCAGGCTTTTCACAAAAAAAAAGTCAGACTAATTTTGACTTGGAAGTGTTGAAATGTTCTCCTGACACTCTGAATGGAACAGAATGTTTTGACCTTCTACTGATGTTTCAGTGGTATTTAAAATACCTATGTACCTGTTAGAATCACTTACTTATTTCTTGCTGTGAGATAGGACTAGGAGAAAGAGCAAAACAGGCTTAAAACTTCAAAAGAAGAACAAAGAAAACTTTATTGACAAATTAAACTGGTTTATGGAAATCAGAATTAAACTTTTCAATCACTTCTCTTCCCCCCAACACCCTTTTTCCTTTCCCACCAACATAACAATGTAGAGAAAACAAAACTCAAAGACTTCTCACTCTTAAAACAGTCTTTCAATTCACTCAGGAAGAGGAGCTTCTCGCTACAAAAGCCATGGAGATTTCCCCAGAAGACTTAGTTTTTAGTCTTTCTTGGGGTGCAATCTTCACAAGTGCATCTACCTGGGGGAATATCTGCACTTGCAAAAGCCTTCCCATCTCACAGCTCTCCCAAAGCTGCACTTATGGGCCCTATCAAATGCATGGGGTATTATATTTTAAGGATGAATATTCAAATGTGAAAGTTCAATTTCATCTGCTTCTAAGAAATCATTTTCATCTCTAGGAACAAAAGACTGCCACCTCCTCCCTCAGGCCAATGGGGGCTTTACTACTTCATCTCTCTCCCTGTTCTAATAGCTCAAAAAAATTTACAATCTTTGCTCAGGTCTCAAATTGAACCATTCCACCTCCCTATGATTTTTCTATGGCTAATTAGCATCCATCACCATGGCTTACAAGAGAATTTGAGTCCAAGGACTCTCCTCACTCTCCAACCAAAACGAAAACTACTTCTTCTTTCATGTCTCCATGCTGTTCCTCTACATTATCCTTTCTCAGTCTCTGTTTTCTTCTGCTTGGGAGAAGATCAATGTCTGCAGATCTCAGTCTGGGTCTTAAGGAGTTAAATCTCTCACAGGCAGGCAGACAGAATTAAAACACAGGAGAACACTGGAATCCAGGCTGAGGGCTGGGCCAAAGTATTGAAAGAGCGCAGCAGCCAGGCTGGGCTTGGGCCATCTTTAGCTCATGGCTGCTGCCAGTCTTTGCCCATATTACTGGGCTGCTTTGCAGTCTCTGCTTATAATCCTTCCTGGGAGCCAAGCTGGGGGGAACAGCCAGTATGTGGCCACTATAGTCCATTCCTTCCCCCTGCTCAGTAATGTCCAATAGAAGTAGCATTTCTAGTCCCAGGCTCTCTCAGGAATGCAAAGAAAAACAGAACTCAGCTCAGCCAGCCCAGGCCCTCTCGGCCATGCGGGGCCGGGCCCTCCCGGCGTTACCTCCCCTCCTGACTGAAGGAAAAGAGAGCCCCCCTTTCCCAGGCTTTCGATTTTAAAAATGTGTATCTCACACAGGCGTAGCCTTTTCTGATTGGTCTATTATTTCTATGGGCTGGGTTCCATCTGAAACCAGCACAACTGGTTAAGCACTGTGTTTTAGTTGGACCGAAATCTAAACATTTTGAGGTATGATAATTGCATCTTCCTATGGTCTTTGCACACTTCCTCAGAGTTTCATAGTCAGATTGTCTCTCCTGTGGAACTGAACCTCATGAAAATGCCCCTTGGGTAACCTGATCAAACAAGATTGTTCAGCACAGCAGAAAGAGGAATCCCCCAATGTTGCCTACAGCATGGGCCA
>VWZN01019487.1:25982-39798 GCA_013396955.1 Regulus satrapa | reverse complement strand
TTTTGGGCCCCAGGGGAAAAAAAATATTTTCACCTCTTGGGGAAAAAAAAAAAAAAAAAAAAAAGTGATATTTTATTATCCAGAAAAAAGGCAAATCAAAATAAATACCTAGAAATTTTCACTTCAGCTTTTAAAGTCTCAAACACCATTTGCCTAGCACCTTATTTATTACGGCCACATGACACTGCCATGCCAAAGACCAGAAAGCAGCAGGGTTTCTGTGACACATGGGAGGCCTGAATAAGTCATAGATTTTCCCAGGCCCATCTCCCAGCTTCAGGAGAGGTCAATGCCAGAAGCAGCACCAGCACAGCCTTCCTTGGTGTGTGCAGATGTCTCCTGCTCTGACCTTTTGTGTCAGAGTCAGAAAAATGCCGCAGGATTCCCTGCTGAAATGGATGGGCTCCCAGCACACCTAAGCAGGGAGATTTTGCTCAGAGAAGTGCATCAGTCTGACACCAGCTATGACTAATGGGCACTCTGCAAAGCTGAGCTTTTCAAGCCATGGGAAAGACCAATCTTCGCAAAACCTGGGCTCGTGCATTTGTTTTATCAACAACCAGATGTGCAGAAAACTTTCAAAGTCCAAGAGAAAAGGTGGAACATTTTAGATTCTATTTTATTTTTCGGTACCAGCTTTGAAATACACAGAATGCCCTTGTGGAACAGAAATTCCCATGCAATTTGGTGGTTGCATGCCAAGAGTTTTTGGTGTGATTGCTCCTGAACAGAAGGTGAATGTGAGGAAGAACATTAAAGGGAAATGTGCCAGAACCATTGGAATTAGTTCCTCTGTTCCTGCTGACAAGGGCCAAGGCATCACCACAGAAACCTGAACTTCTTGGTGCTGCACCTCCAGAGAGAAAACAGCTCCTCTGACAATCTCTGCTGTGCTACCAGATCAAGCAGTTCATTTTAACTCTTCTTTCCTCATATATTATCTCTTACCCATTTAAATAAACCACTCCAAGGCATCTGCGATTTTTTGAGGTTGCACTTCAGGGGAGCTTCCACCTCCATAAAAGCCCTTTGCCAATGATTGTCTCACCAATCATTCCAGCATAAATTTGGACTGGATATGCTTTCATAAATGCTTCATTGGTCACCTGATAAATAATTGCCAAGCAACAAGTGACTCCTGGCACTCAGGCTGGTGGTTCTGCTCAGGTTTGGGGTTTGTTTCCTATGGCAGATTACAGTTACTGCTGCAGAATAATGTATATATATTTTTAAAATCATTTCATACTCGATAGGATTAAAGAGAAAATATTGTTCAAGCTCAGGCAGAGGGAAGACATTGCAAGATGTCTTTATTCTCCATTTATGCTGGAGAAAGAACAGTATGGAGGCAGAAAGTGGGAAATGAAATGAAGAAAAAAAGACTCCATTTTTTCCACTTTCTGTGTGCTGAAATACAAGACACTAATTTTTCCTTTAATAATAAGTGTGCATCACAGCACGTCCTTCTAGAAATGAACAGTTTTAAATGAAACACCTTAATTTATTGAAAAGGTTTTTGTTCTTATCTAGTTTTTTTGTTCTCAGGTTTTCTTTAAAACAGGGAATGCCACCAAAAATAGGTTTCTAGATAAAGAAATCCCTCAGTGCTTGATTAGAGAGGCCCTTCAGTTAGAACAGCATTTGTACACTGCAATAATTCCCTCCCAACTTGTGTAAAATATTGATAAGAGACATTATTTTTAAAATTAACCTAGACACAACTTTCTTTTTTTCATTCAACACAAGCTTGATGTACTTTCTCTAAGAAGCAGCAAAAGAGAATTATTTTTATTCATGGGCTTTTCTCTTTAACCATTCTTATTAAAAGACCATAAGTGTCAATTTTGGTGCCAGCAGTTTTAAGAAAAAAACAGAAAAGAAAATAAAGCTTGACAGAAACCCAACCCAAACCAAATCAAAAACGGAGCCACTTTCTAGTGCTGACAGCAATCTGAGCAGAGCTGCAGCCCCCACCCAGCAGCCAAGCTGACCTCTGCAACAAACTCTGAGGGACCCAAGACATGTATCCTTTTGAAATGGCACACTTCCCCTTAACCTGGAATTTTAAAGCATTATGGCATTTATAATTCCTCAGTTTTATGTCTGCCTGCCTGCTCTAAGACCTTGGAGATACAAGATTGCACTACAAAATTATAATTCTTGCTGCAAAACGGAACTCTTTGGAACTTCCTGCACCAAAATAGTCTGATCTCCATTGGTAATTCATCTGCCCAAGGAAGGAACAATATTTGCTTTACAGTGCGAGTTTGGGGACTGATTTTTATGGCCTGGAACGTCTACAGAAATATTCATAAAATAGAGAAATATAAGGCACATCCTGGCAGGCTAATTTTAGGAAGCTAAATTATCAAGTTTTAACATTAAATCTAAAGATGAAGCAGTACAGGATTAAGCAGAGACACAATAATGCCACCATTTAAAAATCTGTTAAATATTTGCTCTTTAAAGTAAAATTGTACTTTTGTAATCTCTCCATTCAAAGAGTTTGGAGAAATAGTCATGCACACAGTCTGACAGCTGAATCACTTCCTTTTGCTGTGCATCCCATTTGCTTTTTCTGTATTATTCACTTCCACAGAGACACGGCAATTTAACATTAATTTAATTTACATATATTAAATGCACTCAGGGTACTTGCACAGCTTGACTAGAACTATAGGATCAGCTTTCCAAATTCAGAAAAATTTTCCAAATTCATGGCAAAGCCCACAGGATGCAGTTATTTTGCTAAGCTGGCTGCGGAACAGAGTCACTTCTTAACTCCTCAAATTTAACTATTCATGGAGAGTTAATTACTTCTGTTCTGCATATCAGCAACAGCTGACAAGCCTTATGCACTAACATCTTTTTCCTTTGTCAAACCCTTGCTCTGCATCTGTGTCTGCCTCAAAGCTTTTCAGAAAGTTTCTGTGTTGATCAGTACAGTTTTCCTTTTGAAAGTCATACAACTGGATGACTATAAAAAAAGATTGTCATGTTTTGAGAGCAGAGGGGATCTGAACTTCCACAGTCACCTTTTTGCTCTTTGCATCAGTGTAGGTCTAGATCTGTAATGCTAAGTATTCCAGATCCTATTCCCTGTCTCCCTGCACCCTCCACTGGGGCAGGAGGTAGAGCTGGGAAGGAAGGAGGGGTGGGGAGGAAGGTGTTTCCAAGGTTTTATTTTACTTCTCATTATCCTGCTTGGATTTTGTCCATGTAATAAATTCAGTTAATATCTCTACTTCAGGCCTGTTTTGCCTGTGACAGGATTTGATGAGAGATCTCTCTCCCAGTCCCCATTTTGACTCATGAACTCTTGGTTGTGTTTCCTTTCCCCTGTTCAGCTGTGGGGAGCAGTGAGGGAGAGGCTTTGGTGGGTGCCTGGCATCCAGCCAGCTCTAGTAAAAGGAATATATCTATAATATATAATAATATAATATATCTAGTATAAGGAATGGATGTGGAGGACATTAGAGGAACTCAAGAATGTTGCCAGGGTCCTGAGTGTCTGTAATAGTAGGAGCATGTATGATTGAATGCACACTCCATTTTAGGACAGAAAGCCAGAAGGGAATCAGTGCAGTCCTTGCCAGTCTCACCTGAGGAAACTGGGTTTGGCCTCCAAATGTGGTGATGTCTTTCACTCTGAATCACAGCGAGTAGGACACACAAGCACCACTATCTCCTGCGTTAAGTTACAGCCCAAAGGAAAAAAATTCCTTTTTGGGTTCAGCAAGCAACCAGCTGGAACCTAAGAGAGGGATTAGTACAATATCAATGTGATGCAAACAGTAAAGCAGTCTTCTTCTGCAGCCACTCAAAAATACTCATACAGTAGCTACAAGTTCTATTTTCTATTTACATGGATTACTCTGTTGTGTTATAAAATCACTTGTATAAATTTATGAAGTTCTGTCATAGATTTCAAGTCCTTTTCCTCAGAAATTTCCAGGTTGCATGTTGTGTCTCCCAACTCCCTTGAACCTCATCTTTTAGATGGCTGGAAACCTTCTACTCTGCGAATTGGTGGCATATGAATCGAAGCAGTTCATTCTGTGGCAGTAGTACTCCATCAATTGTTCTTTTTTAGTTCAGCAGCTTGTAGTAATCTTAACATTCCAGATGGGTGGTGGCCAGTCTCTTTCACCTCTGCCAGTAAAGAAAACGGGAACAAGCAGCAGAATCCTAAGTCCAGCCACTCCCTATACAAAAGGATTGGAAAAACATTTGGTCGGGAGAATCAAGACAAAGTGGTGCAAGTACAATAAGAGGCAAACACAGCTATAAAGCCATGTATGACTCATTGCCTGACTACTTCAAGTACCAGAAATTTAACCAATAACCCATTAAGGAGTCAAAGCTTTAAAAGTCAGCTGCAAATATATAAAAAAAAAAAATGGTGAATTGTGAAATTCTTATAATAACAGCAAAAACTGGAATATCCCTGTGTTGTCAACACAGTTTCTAGCAAAATCTAAAACAAAGTCCCATACTAGCTACTGTGAAGAATGTTAACTCCATTCCAGAAAAAACAGCACAGTCTTGAAGGAGAATACCAACATTTTCCTGTTTCCTGTATCTTTTTCAGTAGGATCAGCCACATCAATCTCTGGTGAACCAATACACTCAGATGCACCTTCCTCTCCTCTTTTAAAATTAAACAATTCATAAAGCCAGTGAGAAACCATCCCCTGTTGTGCTGTGTAGGCATCCGAGAAGTTCAGAATATTCCAAACACCCTCCTATGAAGATTTTGGTTGGTTTATTTGTTTGGTTGGTTGGTTCCCCCTCCCTCCTTGCTAGTAAAGGACTGTTACTCCTATCTTCATATCTTTACCTGAAAGCCTCTTAAATTTCAAAATTATAATTAGGAGGGAGAGGGTTTCATTTTCCATTGCAAGGAAGCTCCTGCCTTCCTTAGCAGACACCTTTGTCTTTTACCAAGACAAGATACCTTTGTCTTTTAAAACCAAGACAAGAGGATATGCATGTGAAAAGTGAAGAATGGCACATATTAAAAGAAACTGTGAGGGTGAGTAGGAAAGCAACAAGAGCTTGCAGAGGAAGCACCAAGAGGGTCTGCTAATTAGCCATCAGCTGCTGCCATGGTGAGTGGTGGGGGAAGCACAGTGCCTCACCATCATCTCCGAAGAACTCTCTTCCCCCAAACTTCTTTTCTTCATCTCCCCTCCATTAAAGAGTCCTGAGGGACTGCAAAGCACAAAGCTTGGCTGCCAGGCAAGCCTGCCCCTGAGGCACTGACAGTTCAGAGATGATATCTCCATGCAAGCTTGGAAGACTTTTGCTTTCCAGCATGAAGCTGAGCTTGATTTTTGGTTGCCTACATGGGCACCATCCTTCAGCCAGCCTGGAGCCTGGCAGACCTTCTCCTTCACTTAGGCTTTCCCTCTATTCAAGATTTTTTTTTTCTCTCATCTCAAGCTGAACATGCAGGAGAAAATGCAAATTACAAATCTGCTTATTAAACTGTATTAATAAAAATTACTGTGTCACATGTATCTGTGTTTGCATACTGAAAGCAAATGGTGGAAGAATTAAATTGATGTTCTCTAATGCCTGTTTGTGCTAAATAATACTCCATATTAAGATAAAGGTGTTATTTAAAAAGTGATTGGAACATCTAGTGCTAAAGCAGCTAACCAAGTTTTGCTTAAGCATCTTTGAAAAATTAAGAAATTAATTTATGTTATGTATAATTTAAAATATATTTATAAAATTCTTTCATCTGTGTTTTCCATTTAGCCCATATTTGGGATGAAGAATACTATTGAAAGTTGAAATTACTGTCTACTAAAACATTGGTCTCAGAATTTTATCTAAGCTTTTTTTTTTTTTTTTTTTTTTTGGTGTGGTTTTTTTTTTTTTTTTTTTAGGTCAGAGTTATCATTCCTTTTTTTAAAGCAAAATAGATCTAATTTCCCATTTGCAAAGCCCAATCCCTGCTTGATTTGAAGTCCAGATTTTGCAGCATTGTGCTAATTCATGAGAAGAAGAGAGATAAAAGCACTAGAAACAAAAGGAAAACCAGTTTTGTTTCACTGTGTTAGGAGCAGGAAAGACAAGGAATTAACAAGGAGAAACAGGAAAGGCAGGGCAGAGAGAGAACAAAAATTTCCCCTGGCTCCCTGCTTTTCAATGGCCACGAACAGCCCCTCCTGTCTATCCAAAAACACTGCAGGGAGACCCCTGAGTCCCACAGGACATCAGCTGTGCAAAGATGGGGCATTAACACATGGTGAGCGACTGTCTCTGTCTGTGTCTTCCTGGGTTCAGACAGCCTCCATGCCCACTCTCCTTCACAGGCTTCAGAGCTGCATCCCAGACCCCTGGAGCACAGCTCTGGCCTTTCTGGCAACCCTCTTTTTCACCCCCTCTCTCCCCTAAATTTAGGCATGAATTCACAGCAGAGCCAGCTGGATTGCTACTCAATCCCTTTCAGGGAGAGAGCCTTTAAAAAATCACTGATCACCACCAGCGTCAGGAGAGGATTGAAGGTGGGGATTTTTTAAAACAAAATAAAGGCTCAGTTTCCCACTGAGTGGTGTTATTCTTCTGCCTCCAGGGAATATGTGCACAAAACAAAAAGCACCCCAATTTCACTCCACAGTTTCCATCTTGTTTATGATGCCAGTCCCCCCTCTTACCTCTGTGATGAGACTCCTTCCTTCCTTGGTGATTCCAGAATTCCTACTACTTTTATGATGCCAGACTCTTTTCCTCCTCTATGATGCCACACTCTTTTTAACATCCCGGATGGATCCAGAAACCCTCTTACCTCAGTGGGGACAGAATCCTTTCTCCCTTCCTCAACAATGCCAGACTGTCTCCATCCTCTTTGACTTCCTCCACCCTCTATGAAGCCAGCCTCTATCTTTCCTCAGTGATGTGAAATTACCTCCAAGCTCTGTGATTCCAGATTCTTTCCTTGTGCTATGGTGCCACATTCCCTCCATCGTTTGTGATGGCAGAAGTCCCTCCTTTTTGACACCAGATTACCTCCACCCTCTATGATACCAGACCTACCTATTACCAAAACTATTAGAAAGTTAATGTTGTTTATTCTCATTCAGAAGGATTGGATGAGTTGAGTATTAATTTTAGCTAAGCCATATCCCATACCTAAGTGCTTGTGGATGTGCAGAGAACCAGGAAAAAGTGATATAGGAGCACTGTGTTGCCAGGGAGGGGACAAAATGACTTCAAGAGTTTCTCTCAATTTGTAGCTCCTGAAATTACCTCATAAGGAAAATAACCTCCAGGATGTCTGAGTCAATGACAGCTATGTCCTACCACAGTTTCCTCAGATCAGTTTTGTCACATAACATATTTATCAGACATATTTTTCCTATTTTTCCCCATCTGTCTGGTGACAAAAAAGATGTGCACGTTCAGTGCAGCTTTAGTGACAGCAATTAGAATGGGGACTTTGTTCACAAACAAGTAGGACGTTGGTAGGTACAAAAATTAATCTGCTGGAGATTTGAGCACTGACTCTCAGGAAGTTATTACACAGCTAAGCACCACTTCACAGGCTCTTCTGCTCCCTATAACCCTACTCAACATTATCAGCACCAGGACTGGAGGCTGAGAATCCAAGCAGCACTAAAAGGGGTCCCTGCAGAGCCCTGGGCACAGGGACTGTGGGGAGCAAAATGTGATAACATTTCCCAGGACAGGGAAGAAGCTGTGACAGCACCTTTACAGCTTCAAAATGAGAGCAGCCTGCAGGGATTGTCTGGTAGGCAACCCCAAATGGTCCATGGAGGTCCAAGAATTGGCTTCCTCAGCTTTGTTTCTTCAGTCTTCAAGTTCAACCATGCCTTGTGAACAGAAAAAAAAAAAAACAAAAAACCAAAAAAAAAAACCAAAAAAAACCACCAAAAACAAAAACCCTTTTGCCTTGCTTTCAACACTAGAACTTCCCTAGGGTAATATCTGGATTTTATCACAGCACTATCTTGCCACCTTGGATCCTACAGGTCTTCAGACCTCCCCCCTAGCCAAAGTGTTTCACTCAGGGAGACTTTCTCAGAGCGCTTCTGCGCTGAGCAGCAGCATTTTTTTTTTTTATCCAGTAAAACTGAAGCAAACCTTTTTTCTGTCAGGATTACCCAGCAATTCTGTGTGAAGCAGCATTAGTCTGTTGCCCAATGACAAAGCAACAAATGGCATTGTCTCTCCTGAGGCCACAGCCAAGCCTAATCTATTCTGTCACTCCCCTAACCCTTCCCAAGCATTGTGGATTTGTAATTTATCTTTTTATCCTTCCTTTAGGCGTCCCAATAGGAAGTTGCTTTCCTTTCCTCATAGGGCTGTCTCTTCTCAGCAGGCCCAGCCTTTGTGCATGTTCTGTTTACTGTAGGGAGCAGCTACTCCATTCCCTTTCCTTTCTCCCGCCTTGGCCTTCCAGGTGGTGACAGCTCCTGCACCTTATTCTGGACACTAAACAAGGAGGTAAACTTTCCTGCAAAAATATTTATTTTCCACTGAAAGCAAGTACTTTTCTACTTGAATGTGCTAGATGTACTTAATTTCTTTTTAAAAGATACACTTTAGCATAACCTTTGTAGAAGAAAGGGAAAGAGATCAATAAATACAATGAATAAACCATAAAGGCATGTTTTCCAGAGTCAGAGTGATGAAGAGGAAAGGGTACCAAGGAAGGTCATGGGGTTATTTGTGCACTTCTAAACATTTCAGAAACAGGCACCAAAACTGGGGAACACTTTATTGTAGGATGCATCGGTCAGGAACGTTGCTCAAAGGCTCTCCTCCTGGCATCATAGGAGTATATCAGAATTTCAATATTTTAGAATAAAGAAAGGGCAAACAAGAAAATTCGTGTACGTTCCAGTTGCTGGAAAACAGCACACATTAAAACATGCTCTGAGGAGACACTGAACATAACTATTAGGAGGTAAAAAACCCCAGAGTTTTGCTTCTCAAATAAGATTTTTTAGCTAACTGGAACACATCAGCATCATACAACTAATTATTGTTATGAGAATAGCAGTGTAATGCAATTAGCATTAGTCTGGAAGTGACTCACCATGACCATGCATAAAGGATGCACTAGGAATCACTCCTACAGAGTCTCTGGCTATAAGCAGTCCAGTCACAAGTGAGAGAAGCAGGGCAGTATGGCTAACACTGAGATACAAATTTAAGCCATATTTGAAGCTACCTGACAAAGTCAGTGTCAGTCTGAAGAGGCAAAGGCATTTAGGGATGGACAATCAAGTCGACTCAACATGACAGAAGACCACTTGGATGAAATTACTTTGTACACAGAGGCTGAAATTAGAAAGCAGGGAGCAAGGCAGAGTCACTGCCAGGGACTGGGGTTCAGTCATGCACAGGCAGAAAACAGCAGCGCTCACAATGAAGAGGGACTGGCTGTGACCTGGAAAACATGGTAAATGTAAATGGTAATGGTAAAATGGCAGATGGTAAATTGTCTACCATTTACCTAAGGAAGAGGACCAATGTGAGGGAAAAACATGACTCTCAGAGTCATATTTTACCATTTTCCCACAATTCTTTTGAATTTCATGAACAAGCCTTCAGGGCAAGGACCAAACCTTTCCAACACTTACCAAAAGAAGAGAAGTGGATTTTGAAGTTGCATAATGGACCCTTTCCCCACATAACTTGTGCAAAGCTTACTGCAAAGACACCAGCAAACCTTGTTTCCTTCAATGACAGATCATCACCTGGTTGATGTAGGAAAGCCAGGAGATGGAATCTTTTTGGTCTTCAGCAAAGCTTTCAGTGCTGCCTCTCCCAGAATCCTTCTGGACAAACTGTCCAGCCACAGCTGGATAAACACCTCCTGTGATGGGTGAGCAACCAGCTCAGGGGTCGGGCACAGAGGGTGACAGGGACTGGGGTGACACCGGGCTGGCACCGGCCGCTGGTGGGGTCCCACAGGCTCCATCCTCGGCCCTGCGCTGTTCAACACCCTCAGTAATGACCTGGATGCAGGACTCCAAGGAACATTCAGCAATTTTGCCAATGACACCAAACTGGGAAGAGTTGTTGACTCCCTCGAGGAAAGAGAGGTTCTGCAGAGAGCCCTGGACAAATGACCTGGACAAATGACAGGGCTGGGCAGCCCCACCTGTGAGGATCCACAGGGGAAATTTCCAGATTCTGCCCCTGGGATGGGGCACCCCTGGCTGTACAGACAGACAGGAATGAGAGGCTACAGAGCAGCTGCAGGAAAGGAACTGGGGGTTCTAGGCTATGGCCAGCTGGACATGAGCTGGCAGTGGCCTCTATTTTCCTGTAGCATTGCAGAATATTGGCATATATCAGACCCCCTTGTCTCTCGGTATTCAGGTGCCACACATACAGGAGGGCAAAATGCACTCAAAAAGCATAATGACAAGCAAGCATAACCAAATTCAGGCTAATATGGCAAGAGGGGGAAAAAAAAAGGATCTGTTCGTCACATTGCTTTGATGTTGGAAAGCACATTTTTCAAAGGGCATCTCTATTTATGCCTCCTAATTATAGGCACCATTTTTGGGCACAAGCGAGACAGTTCAACAGGCAGGTAAATGGTCTGTGCACAGAGTTCCTTATAGGTGCAGAGTTCATGTGGGGAAAATGGATTCACCTTACTCATGATGCCTCTTGAAAATGTCAAGGTACTACTCTAAAGCCCTAGAGACAAAGATCAGCCAGTGCACAGCATCAGCTCTGAAAATGAGCCCATAAGGACTTTTTGTTTCAACAATTCCCAGCTTAAAACCACAAGTCACAAAATAAAGACAAAGCTTTACAGCGCAATGCTTTCAGAACATTCTATTACATGACTAAGGATATCCCCCCTCCCAGACATCCCCTTCCATTG
Organism: Regulus satrapa; assembly: GCA_013396955.1. Classification (NCBI taxonomy): domain Eukaryota; kingdom Metazoa; phylum Chordata; class Aves; order Passeriformes; family Regulidae; genus Regulus; species Regulus satrapa. The sequence continues at coordinate 28,916 of VWZN01019487.1, read as the reverse complement.
TAAAATTCAGAATAAAGTGCTCAAAAAGCTTGAAAAACTGTAGCATCTTTACCCTATAAAGCATAATTTCCCCCATAAGTATTTATCATTCTACTTCTGAATTGTAAGGGATAGTTTCTCCATGAGAATTTAGAGCATGCCATTGTCCTCCCCAAAGTTCTGACAAATTATAACAGCAGAAAACTTAGCCATTCATAAAGGTGGAATTTTAAAAAAAGTTATTGAAAATCCCTCCAAGTTCAAGGCCTAGGAAATCATACTTGCATGACAAAATATTAGAAGAGGCTAGTTCTGTTTCGTTGCCTTCTCCTAAATTTCCCTGTCATCCTTCAAAATATTTCCGCAACAGAATTACTGTGGTGAGTGAGCCAACAGCTGTAATGATAGAAATCAGATATAATCTGTTCCTTCACAGAACCCTGTCACCCTTCAGGTGTAAGAAAAAGGCAGAACAGCACAGTCAGAGGCTTTCCCTGGAAGGAACTTGATGCTGGTGGGGAGGTGGGAGGTGGGGAAACTTCTAGTAAGGAGTGAGAAGACAGGACCTCTGTGCCTGCCTCACGTGGCTGGGAGCTTCGCTTGGAGCTCAGCAGCACGCAGCCCACGCTGCAACACAGCCTGGCACAGCGCAGGCAGCCCTGGGTTTCTCACACAGGAGAAGTGCCAGCAGCAGCGGGCAAAGGTGCCGTTCACAGAATCACAGCATCACTAGGTCGGAAAAGATCTTCAAGATCATCGAGTCCAATCCATGCCCTAACACCTCAACTAAAGCATGGCACTGAGTGCCACATGTCTTTTTAAACACATCCAGGGATGGTAACTCCACCACCTCCCCAGGCAGACTATTCCAGTAGTTTATCATTCTTTCTGTAAAAATATTTTTACTAATATCCATTCCATATTTTCCTTGATATAGCTTAAGACTGTGTCCTCTCATTCTGTCAGTTACTTCCTGGAGAAAGAGATGAATCCCCACCTGCCTACTGCCACCCCTCAGGGAGTTGTAGAGAATTATAAGGTCACCTCTGAGTGTCCTTTTCTCGAGGCTAAACACCCCCAGCTCCCTCAGTCGTTCTTCACAGGGTTCATGTTCCAATCCCCTCACCAGCCTTGTTGCCTTCCTTGGACATGCTCCAGCATCTCAACATCCTTCCTAAACTGAGGGCCCAGAACTGGACACAGCACTCAAGGTGTGGCCTCACCAGTGCCAAGGGGATGAATGACCTCCCTGCTCCTGCTGGCCACACTGTTCCTGATCCAGGTCAGAGCCATTGGCCTTCTTGGCCACAGGGGCACACTGCTGGTGTGTCGAGCAGCACCCCCAGGTCCCTTTCTGCCTGGGCACTGTCCAGCCAGCCTGTCCCCAGCCTATAACATTGCAGGGGGTGCATTGTGGCCAAAAGGCAGAGGGGAAGGGTTTAAATGTTTTAAGTAAGTCTGGAGGCCGTGAAATGTACTTAACACAAAAGCAACCTTTCGATTTTGGTAGCTGTGCAAAGGGTGCTTGCCAATTGAAAAGCTGAAAAACTTACTGGGGGCAATAGGGCTGGCAGGGGATACCTTCTGCTAAGGAGAAAAAGTAATAAAACAGGTGTTAGAAATGCAAATGCCATTTAATTAAAACCAAGAGCTCTGGGCACTATTAAGAGTTAGCTGCACAGGTTCCTTCAGACCAAATACTCAGCTTAACATGAGTGTCTCTCTTCAATCTCTAACAATTACATAATGTTTTATAACAGAAGCCCTTTTGTCCTTCTTTCTTTTTGAAGAAGTAGCCAGATAATGAGAGTATTGAAAACCATTTCAAAGCTGAATAAACATGAAACTCTAAGTGACCCTTGTAATGATCTATTGCCCCTCTGTGAGAGGCATCATTGCTCAGCAGCCTCGTGCTGATCCACATTTCGGATACCAATGCCTGCCCAAAGCTCACTAAAAGGTCATTCTTCGTCTCTAAGGATGCAATTTAAAACTTAGCTCTGGAAATAACCTTTCATCTTTAATGATGTGTTATAATCCCCCTGCAAAATACTAATAATTTGTAAGCCTTGTGGAGGTAATTGTGTTTACCCAAACCCATAAGTCTGAAGCATTGAAGTGCTGGGGTTTACATATCAGTGGCCAGGTCCCTGTGCAAGCACATTCATTTTAATTCCACATATTGACTTCTTTCTTCTCTACACATCTTCCCCTGCCATTTAGAGCCAAGGAAAGCAAAAGGTACTGGTAAAAAAGGGTAAAGTAAAAAGTAAATTCTGCTGTCCTTCCTCCCCTTTCCAGCTTTATTTTTGCCTTCTTTCAGAAAAGGTCTCCTGTGAAGGAGCACATCAAATTAGTGTGGCAGAAAATAGCAGCTGCAGGCAAATTCAAAGAGCAGAAAGACTGTGAATTTGCCATACCAATTACATATATACCTGCAGATTGAAAATGAAGACATTCAGGTTACCCAGTTGCCATGAAAATAGATGCAGCTCGTGGCTGCTCTGATGGTGGCCAGCACCTCAGAAGAAAAACAGTGCAACAGAGCTGTGAGCAAGGGGGCTGGATCTCGGACATCTTTCATAGGATGGAAAAAAACCTACACCCTCCTGTAGCTCTCTCGGTATATCTGATGTTTTTACTAAATGCCACGTCCTAGATTTGCATTCTTTCAAATAGGAAAAAAAAAATAAAATAACATCTAATATTTCCCTCTTGTATGTCCCCAAAAGAAAAATCAGAATAAGACACATGCTCAGAAGTTCAGAGGAAGAAGCAAGAGTTCCTGAGAGTTGTTTCTTAAGCATTGACGTTTTCTAGGTGTTCAGGGCTGAAAAATCCCATTTATTTCACTCCATTCTGCCTTGTGTTCCAACAAGCAGCAGTTATCCAAAAACACAGTGATCAGACCAGTTGGTAGGGTTGGGGGTTTTTTGTTTTTTTTTTTTTTTTTTT
>VWZN01019487.1:0-22982 GCA_013396955.1 Regulus satrapa | reverse complement strand
AAAAAAAAAACACAAAAACAACTCTTTGTCTGCATGACAAATTACCTCTCCCCACAACTGCACTGATGCATTGAGTCCTGGGCTGCTGAATATAATATATGGCATGTAGGGCATTGCTGGTTTTCTTTGTGTCAGATACTTCCACACACAGACCCCTCACTCTCACTGACCACGGCTGTGGTGCATCACATTCTGTCAGCTGTTTGCAGTTCACAGTCTATGACTGATCCTTTAAGTCACTGATTAATATTTCCCCTTTCAGAGACCTTTCAAAAGGGCTGATTAGCATTTTTAGAAGAATTTTGGGAAATGCTCCATTGCCTGCTTATTTGATGGCAATTTTCCCCATCCCCCACAAGCACAAGTCCCTTTTACAAAGTCTAAACATTAAATTAAATTTAAAAGGTGAGAAAATATTTTCCAGTCTAGCAGGTCAAAATGTCATATTATTTTGATTTTTATTTTAATATGATGTCATATTTTTTGATTAATATTGATAATCCAGTAGCAACAACAGCAAGTCTAAGGGTTATAGAAATCCATGTGGTAGTTGCGGGATGATTTGACCCAAATTTGGAGAGTGCATTGCAATAAAAATTATTGCCTTAAGAAGAATTTGTTTCATGTATTTTTTTACACCTCTAGTGAATAAAATTTAGCAAACAGACAAACAAAAAACCTAAAAAATCCCTGCTTTTCTTAACAATTTTTAATTTTAAAACCATTGCTTCTTATCTTGAGTATTAATTTCATTCAAAGGGTTGTTGTGCTTTAACTGAAGACGATAAAAAGTATTAAGCCACATTAGGTTTTATGAAGTCAGAGACAAAAGCTCATTAAAGATTAAATTCTGCTGACAATCCATCATGCTGCCTTGAAGGGAATTTTGAATTGAGGTATTAGGCTTTGGGAATACATCTTTCCACCCAATTCACACACTGTCATTCTTCAGCTGCCATTAGAAGAGGTTACCAACATGTTCCCTGATTACACGAGGAACCAGCTGCTTTGACACATCTTGAAACACCTCTCAATCATACTGGGAATGAAATTACTTTGGAACCCATGACTTGGGGAGCATCAGTGCTTCAGCTCTTTCACTGCAAAACAGGATTGACTGCACACTGTTTAAGGCAGCACCTAAATAGATAAAAGAGAAAGCTGGCAAAAGGTAAGATCAGAAATTCAACCCCAAAAAAAGGTTAAAAAAGAAAAAAAAAAAAAAGGAAAAAAAAAAAGAAAGGCAGAATGTGTAATTTGCCTGAGTTCAGAAGGAATGAAAAGCAGAACTGGGAATTGAAAGCAGAAAGCAGATCTTCTGGTCTTAATTTTGACAATATCTGTATCCAGCACTATCTTTCCCAAATGAGAATTGATAGAAAAGCAGCTGTTTGATTTAGTCTTCCTTCCAAGNAAAAAAACCCCAACAAAACAAAGTAAGACAAAACAAAACCGTGGAGAGGATGCCCACAATCAGTTTAAGGCAAACTGATCTTTGATGAGATTAGAGCCATTCAACATAAGAGCAAAGAGCCTCATAACAACAGAAGTCCTTAAATCCATTTATGCTCCAGCAGAATTGCAAAAATCAGTAATGTCCTGACCGTGCTACCACAAAACGACATCTGCCAATTCTTACCCAGCTGTGTCTGGAACAAGCCAGGNGAAGCATGGGGAACCACTTCTTAAACTATGTGTTTGCTGATTTTTAATTTCTACCATTTGGAAAGAATACCAAAATCATCTTGGACCAAGGCCACTTAGTTCAAGGCAGTGATGCTTAAACTTTCCAGCCCCACTGGACACCCAAGACTGGGCACCTTGTGTCTCAGAACAGTAGTTTACAGTCATTTGCAATATACAGAATACCTATTAATGTCAAATACTTATTAAAAAAAAAAAAAAAAAAAAAGGAAAAAAAAAAAGAAAGGCAGAATGTGTAATTTGCCTGAGTTCAGAAGGAATGAAAAGCAGAACTGGGAATTGAAAGCAGAAAGCAGATCTTCTGGTCTTAATTTTGACAATATCTGTATCCAGCACTATCTTTCCCAAATGAGAATTGATAGAAAAGCAGCTGTTTGATTTAGTCTTCCTTCCAAGAAATATCTCACTGTAAACAAAGATGATAAAGCGAGACAGGGTCTAATCAGGACTGAGACAAGGTCTGGAAGGACTATCAGTCTTGATGTTCCAAGAGATTTTCAAGCATACAATGAGAGGCAGTTTCTGTCCAGTCCAAGAGTAGGTGTCACAATTAGCTTTACCCAGCAGTTGTGGTAATTAGATAAAATAAATCCTTATGGGAGTTGTAAGAAGTGTTCGGGCAGGTGGCAGGGAAAAAAATAGCTTTATATGTAGCTGAGTCCNGACATCTGCCAATTCTTACCCAGCTGTGTCTGGAACAAGCCAGGGTGCAGCCTGTCTCCATGGGCACTGAAACCACTCAGAGCCCTTCCCAGCTGTAAGCACCCACTGCAGCTCCTGCAAGCAGCCTGTGCAGTCACACTGCTCTGTGTGACTCTGCTCTGGGGTCCAGACATGATTTCAAATCCTCCTGTCCTTCCATCAGGGCCTGTTTTTTCCCCAGGAGGACCATACAGTCACATCCTATTTTCATGGCATCTTGTTCTTTTTTATTTTAATCACATAGAACACATTGCTAGATTTTTCCCTTACATATTTAGAATAATTTTCAAGTGTGACTCTGTTTTTTTTTTCCTTTCCCACATCTTTGAGGATATTTGCCAGACGAAACACGCCTCCTAATCGGCAAGCTAAGGAGCTTCAGCAAGCTAAGGGCTACTGGCTCTCCACAGATTTAGAGCCAAAAGGTCTGAATTCTGTTACTGAACTTCAAATTAACCACAGCAGGACAGAAAGACTTTGCCATGGAAAGGCTGACAACAAAGAGCACTGACAAGATATTTTGTGGCAATAGATTAATAGGCTCAGGTATTTACAGAAGAGAGACAGGGGGCCCAGCTTCAAGAGAATTTCTTCCTTTGAAAAAAATCTCAGATCTACTTCTAAACACAATCACTGACAACAGCACTAGCCTGCTGCCTTGGTACAGCACCACATTTGACATTTACTTTTCCATTGCTAAATGGGGATGAATGGGTGTAGACCAACAGTGGTGGGCAGTTCTATATCATAGACAGTTTGAGAAAATAAAAAAAGCTAAGAGTAACCAAGAAGAGTAAACAAAAAAAAAGGAATATATTAAAGTGCCTTTGAGATGAGGGAGATGGAAGTATTCCCAGAGAAGCAAAGGGGAAAATAGTGGAGTTAAAACTGAAGCAGGGACTGAAGATTGCACTGCAACCACTGTTTCATTTCTCTGATCACATGAGGAGATGAGGAGCTGCTGTCAAGAAAATTGAATTTGATTTTTTTGTGAAGAGATAGTAGGAACTAGGAAAAAACAGGCAGGTAAGAAAAACATTGGGTCCCTACAGACTTGAGCTCATTGGAAGACAGCCTGTGTGAGACTTTACCTGGTACCCTGGGCTGGAGACCAGAAATAGGTCATGATGCCGGCTCCAATGTCCCTTGAGGGATGGCACGTTTCAAACCTCAGCTCTTTATTTCATTTTGGTTATTTTCAGGCAAACTCTTTAGGGACCAGTGGTATTTGTAGCGCCACAGGCAGCATACCTCCAGTAAAGAGCCAGGACATAAGGACATTGTTGTCATATAAAAGCAATGAAATCCAAAGACAGTAGGACATTACAAATAAAAAAAAAAAAAAATAATAAAAAAAAGGCAGCAGATGGCTTGGTGACTAGAGGAAAATCCTGGAAACAATTTTTATTGAAGAGCAAGAAGAGTTGCTGCTGAAGAGCCATGGGAGAAAGCAACAAAGGCTGTAGGTGTTATCACAGCACATCCTGTCTTCGCAGTGAGCTGGAGCACATGAAGGGGACAGGGCAGAAGACAGAAGGGAGTGGGAGGACTGTCAACACCAGCAGATACAATCTGCGTAACATGCAGCCTGTTGTACTTGAACATTCACCTCTCCCTGTCAGGGGAAACGCCAGACATGCACTCAAAAGAAATTCTCATAAGCCTTCTTGACCTCAGTAAGCATTGCATGCAAACTTCCCACACTGTTTCACAGTGGGTGCAAAATTCTTGTACTATTTCCTCTTTTCCAGATACATAGGCATAGTCTCTAGTCAGGTTTCCTTTGTCGACAGGTGTTGCCCAACTTTTCATAATTAAAAAAAAATTCAATTATTTTCCATCTGCTAATCTTTAATCTCCTTACAATAGAAAATTAAAATGACATGAGCAAACAAAGCAGAACAAATGCAATATAAAATGTATGTATTAGTAGCCTTCAGTTAGGTAAGAGAAAAAAGGCAGTAGTTGGCACATTCTATATATTTATGTTGTAAGCAATCCAAACACATTTAAAAGCAGTTGGGTCTTGTAAACCTCCACCAGCCTGGTGCAAAGGATGAGTAATTCCCCTGCCAGCAGCAGAACCTGAACCAGCTTGCTTTGAAGTGCCCCTCCCCTGAGGCCATGAGGAGATAAACTGCCTTAGCTGCCAGTGGTCTGAGTTGACACCAGGTTAAACTCTGTGGTGGCAGGATTTTTTCCTTTTGGTTGTGCTGTGAACAATTATAGATAAGCAGTTGTGTGAGGGGTGAGATAATCCACTGAGCTGGAGAGGGCAAGAGGTCGAGAACACTCATCAAAGCAAAAGAGGACTTTTCTTGCTGCTCACAAGGAGAGGAGAAAGTTTTCTCCCAGCTCAGCATCACCAGGAGCCTCCTAGCCCTGCTCCCCATGGAAGTTTCTCATCTCTGGGTTCCATTTCATGGGGCAAATAAACTCGATGTATTTCCAAAAACCAGAGGTCTCTGTCAGTGTTTTCAGAGCATTAATGTCAAATAAAAGAGTCTTCAACCTTAGGACTAGGTCTTTTTCCTCTCAGGACTGTGCAAAGGCCCTGTGAGGGCCGAGTTGAGGCTTCGTGCTCCCTCTCATGTCCAAGGGACTGGGTGATTACCAGGATTTATCTTTTCTTGGTCACACTGACAACAGCCCAGAGGAGGCAGCACCCAGCCCATGTGGGGGCACGCGTAGGTGGGGCCATGCTTCACCCACACACCCACACAACCTCTGCCCAGGGCTTCATTACTGAGGGTTTCGTGTTTTCCCCACAGAAGATTAGTGAAATTGCTTTCCCAGTGGCTTAAAATCTCTGTGTTCCTTAGGTGGGTTCAAGGCATATTCAGACATTCTTGTTATATTTTAACCAGTGCATCCATGTTAGAATAATGTCCTATTTAAATTAAAAAATGGCCATAACCTGCAGATACAGCTCATGGGAAAAAAAAACCAACAAAAAAAACCAAAAAAACCCAAAAAAACCCAAAACCAAAAAAATGCCAAAAAACAAAAAACCCCACCCAAAAAAACAAACCCACAAAAACCCAACCAACCAAAAAACCCCACAAAAAACCCAAAAAACAAAACAAAATAAACCCCACAAGTAGTGATGAAACCATTGTTAATACCAACTAATGTTGCAAAATGGTGGCATTGCATTTAGGCTGTCCTATTAGAGATGAAAAAATATCTGACAAAAGTCAGATAAAAATGTAGTGAAAGTCAGATTTAGAAAGCTTAGGTATGCAGAAAGTCCTAATAGGTCTAGTCCCTGTATCATCTCCTTGTGATGGAGGAAAAATTGACACATAATGAATTTCTGCATTCAGAAAAAGAGCTAAAAAGTCCTAGAAGACAAGAACTTATGACAGATTAGAGGAAAAAATACAGAAAGGGTCAGCCTGTCAAGGAAGTTCAGTAAAACATTCTTTTGTGGAGACCAGATGGGCTCCTGTGCTAGCAAATATGGAAAAGCTGATTGGTGTACCACTACCAAGCTGAAAACCACAGATCTCAACAAACATTTGAATGTCTTCTACCATTCCTAGTTACTATAATTTCAGAGTTCATGTATCTAGCTCAGAGAAGCCAAGGGTTGTCCTTTTAAAAGTTCTCTACTTCCCCCCTTTTCCCCACCTTTTTAATATTTTCTTTCTAGCTAGATGCAACTAATTTTAATACCATGATTAGATGTTTACCCTTCAGGGGTAGGTTCCTGTTTTAAATAAGGAATTCAAATACTCAAATGAATTGACACAGAGAAGCAGTCTGTAGGGTCCTCCCCTATATAGGAGATTTGGTGGATTGCACTTTTGGTTATTAAATCTGCCTGACTGTTGAACAAGATGATTTGGTTTAAAAATTCGCAAACATCTTGCATCTTGTGCATTGAAACTGTTGTTTGTGGTTTTTTTTCCCCCCCAAATCAGTTTTCTTTCCATATGGAGCATGTGGGAATTCCCGTTCATCACTCCCATAATTCTTTGGAATTATTACAGTATTGGAGTACAATGTTTTGTAGAAATCACAGCTTCAATCAGGGCTTCAGTGCAAAAATCACAGCAATCCACCAAATTAAAAATATTCCTTGTTATAGTCTAAATATAGGGAAGCACGAAAGCATAAATAAATAATCTAATTTTGTAGCCAGGGAAACTAAGCTCCAGGACATTCAGAACCCACCCCCTGGAGCAAGCTAACATTTTCAAGAGTCTTCAAACAAGACTCAGTTCTACGTGACAAAACATCCAAAAACTGCAGTTCAATTTGCAGACATTTCTGCCCTACCTGAAGTTATTCAGAGAACCCATGAGCTGAGCGCCACATTATTCATCTTTTCTCTTCCTCAGACCTTTCCAGTACAGCAGCTTCAGAGGGGTTTTCCCAATATTTGGCACATAGCTGCTATCATTGCAAAGAGGAATTGATTCCATCTTCTGCAATGGCCTCCACTGGCCCGTAAGACATTAGGGACAGAAATAATAAAATAAAACTAATCTTACCTTAAGTCTTCCCCCTTCTTCTTTTCCCTTCTCATTTTCAAGAAGTCAATTCATCCAGGTTTTTCTATCAGTACTTTGATCTTCAAACCAGTATAACATCTATGTTTGTTTCCATTTCTATCCCTTTTTGATCAAGCAGAGAGAGATATTTGACATTAATGTTTTGCTTAAATCCTGTAGGTTTCAGTACCTTTGGAAGGTGTTAGATGGGCAATAGGTGCTTAACATATTTCCTTGTTAATGACATGAAACATTTTCCATATTAATGACATGGAGTTGATAAAAGATGATGACTGGTAAATAAATACATGAAAAAAAACCCTTCTCTTTTTATTGGCAGTATTGATGATGTCAGACTCACCTTCTTAAAAGACTTTCCCCTGATGAACAAATTCATTTAATGCAGAGCATTGGACGGTGAACCTCTGGGCTGCTTTAAGAATGTGACAAGAACAACAATGCCCTTCAGCACAGACAGGGTGGGGAGACAGACATGACATTGCTTTGATATTTAAAACTTTGAAAAGCTGTTTTACTGAGAAATCATTGGGGTTCCATGGTATCACATGTTCTTTGGAGGATGATTTTATGAATTTTAAGAGGTTATTTCAGTACTTGGCCTTTGCCCCTCCAGCAAAACATGACACTAACTTGGTTAATAACACAACTCAGAATACAATAATTTAAACATGCTTGAGAGAGAGAGAATTCAACAGCTACATTCCCTAAGTATATTATTTACTCTTGGCTTACTCTGCCACAGACCTACAAAGGAAAATCCATCTTTCCTACCTGCATTTCTTCTCCAAACTGCAGCATTCACTCGTGGAGCTGAGACAATGTGAAAATGCTGGGAGGTGTTTTCAGAATTGTCAAGGCTGTTGCTACCAGGCAATGATATAAATAATTTTGTAGCTCTATGACCTCTGTCTCAAGAGCAGTTTTTCTTCCACTACCCTTAAACAAGATTCACTTCAAAATCTTTTTTTTTTTCTGGTGGCTGGATACCCCAGAATTTTCAGCCAGACCACAAACACCCATTACTTTTTGCATTACTTCTCTATCAGTGCAAACAGCTCTTTCCTTCCTGATACCTGCTACTCTTCCATCCCCACACAGAGAAATGCTCCCAGCTTTGTGCCAGAGGCAATTCCATTAATGCACTTGCACTTTTTCTGGCTATACCACTAAAAGAAATGCTAAATAACAACAGAATCAACAAATGAAGCCTAACTAGCATATTTTCTTTCAAAACCCCTTCTTGCCTCCCCACTCCTGCTCTCTCTAGGACAATAACACAGGAACACACCCATGTTGCCTTCCCCCTTGCACCTGAGCACCAGTATTTGAGACCTCTTTGCAGCCTGGGGGTTTCCTCCCCAGCAGTGAAATTACACAATATTGCTCAGTGTCCTACAAGGATTTTGAGCAGGTACTGAATACACTGAACAATTTTGCCAAATAAATGTAAAGGCTTTGGAAAGGAATGTACCTCTTTTCTCAAGTGCAAACCATTCCTTAGAGAGAAACAGTTTTGTGAAGCATAAAAATCACAGGGTCAGGTAATTTGTGTTTGATCAGACTCACGATTGGTTGATTAGCTCCAATTAGTTTGGAGTTTGAGTTCTTAATTCCTCAGCCACCTGTTCTTGGGGAACAGGTGTTCTTTCAACACTTCACATAAGAAAGTTCCTCAAATTAAATGCCTCAGGTGATATCACTGAATTTTATGTAAATATCTTCCTTCAGGAATTAAGATCTGTATCAGTTGTCACAAATACAGGAGAAATAGGAAAATGAGAAAATCCATGTCCAAGAGTCCTTGGACACAGGAAACCTTGGAGGAACTGCTGTACAGTAAACTCTGCAGCAGCAGTAGATGTTCCTTGGCACACTGAGTAGAAAATGTCCAACAAAATACTCTTTTAGACTGTAATTTTTCATCCTTTGCCCTTGACTGGTTATTAAAAATGAAACATTGCATTTAAAAAATTGCCTAGATGCTTTATTGCCATGATTTGCATTCAGAAACAAGCATAGGTTGAGTTTTGAGTGGACTTTCCTTATCATTGCCTGTCTCTCCAGTGAAAACAATACCTGACTTCTGGAGGCAAAGTTTCAAAGCTACAGCAGAGAAGTAAGAGTGTGAAAAGGCAGAGAAGCAGTAGATGGTGGCCTTCTTTACCCTCTTCTTCCAGTTCTTGAAATTAAGTGCCATTAATTCCAACTCTGCATGGATCTGCAGCTTACTGCCTCCCAGTTTGTGGCCCAGTATTGCAGCACTGGACCCTTTAACTTAATCACTCATTCCCAGAAAAGTTAAAGGGTGTCTTGAAAACCCCACAAGAATAAACACAAAAAGAGGAATGGGAAAAAAGTAGACATGCTACTGTCAACATTACCCCTGTTTGAAGATGAGACAGCCCAAAGCTCCTGCTGTTTGCAACCAACAAAAGTAGGTTTTTTAAAGTTCTATGGAGAAATGGATGGACATTTCAATCTCAGGGCAGAAGATCAGGTGCTGTGTAATAGTCACGGGAATTGAAAGAATCTAGAAGCACAAAGACTGTACTCACACTGAATATAAACATTTAGGTACCCATGTAGGAATCATTTATTTATATGGTTTTGCTGCAAATCCTGGTAAATTCCATTTGGTGGATGTTGAGATCTGCATCTCACAGGTGTGAGATGCCATGAATTTCCTGCCTGGATACATCTTGCTTCACATCTCTCACTACATTCCCCAAAAGAGTCTTTTCCTTTTTTGCCTGGAACAATTAGGACTGCTCTGATGCTCACAGCAAGCCTCCATGGAACGCCCTATTTTCAGCTGTGCTTACATACAGATGAGGATAAAAATAATTCAGGAGGGCAGGGTGATGAAGTGTTTCCTGAAAGAGATCCCAATAATTTATTTTGTCGTCACTGAAATGACCCCATGGACAAGGTTACCACACAGCTCAAGTGCCTTAGTCATAAAAACATGTGTGCACCAGAAAAGCCTCCTACCTGAGGGGACCACTAGTTGTTAAGAGACCCTTGATACCACACACATCTCAAAGCAGGGCAGCTCAGGGGCAAAAAGAGAAAGGCCTTTCAGCATCAGTGAGAGCCCTGCTCACTGCTCAAGCAACCAAGCACATGCCAGAGGACTGTCATGGAGCTGGCACCATGTTATTCCCCCTCCCCTCACAGGGACTCCTCTGTGCTTGGAGATGTGGCAATGCTGCTGCCATATAACATCTCCAGTTGTGCCAGGTCTAATAAGGGTTATGCACTAAGTGTCCCCTGCAACAAGTATTGTCCCAAATCATGCATTAACCCTGCAATAATTCTAAATATTGTAATATGTTAATGCATTATCCAAAACACATCCTCTCAAAATGCTGACTCCTCACAGTAAATGATGGGCACACACCGAAAAATCTTCAGGACCTTGAAGTAGCTGTGATATCTGCACAGAAAGAAACAAATGCATATACAGTTTTAAAAGGGTCTGTGGTTTGACCCAAAAGGAAATTATGTACTCTGTGAAAAACACTCTCGAAGAATTGCCAAGGGCTATGTATGAAAAAGTGATGAGGCCCAGTTCTTTCTTCCATTGCCCCATCAGCAGTGCAGTGGCAGGAGCTGTTTAATCCCACGGTCCCAGGCGTGGGTGCGTGCAGTAGCTTTGTGCCAGTGGAAGGCAGAGAAACAACTCCTGCCTAACACTCCCATTCACGCTCCTGACTGGGAGGAAAAAGCATCCATCTCCCCTCCAACACCACATATACCCTCCAGACACAAACCAAACGCTGGAGAGGGGCAGAAACCTTCTTTGGATCCCACTCACCTTCAGCTCTCCAAGTCATGGAACAAAGCCTTGAAAGAAACACACAGTTCCTAATGCTACATCAGCATAAAATTGAATACTATGGTTTGTGAAATGCTTTTAGCTGTCTGAGGGCATCATCCAGCCAATGCTGAGGTACCACGACCAAGCCAGACATCCTCCTGCCTATCTGACTCTTCACTGGGAAGGAAAGTAGGAAAGGCATGTAGAATACAAGTGTTTTCTAACTTCCTGCCAGTGAAATGCATGAGGGTATTTCAAATGAATTTTTTGCAAAAGATTTCCCTATAAATGTTGTGGGAGGACTTGAAGGGAGATGAGTGAAACCCTTGATTTCATTTCAGGAAAACCATATGCTAAATTGTAGGGATTAATTTTCCCAGCTAATATTTTGACATTTCTACAATATGGTCAAAGATGAAACGATAATAACTGTATTTGGCTTGTTTATCCTGTGTGATGTCTGAATGTTTAGTGGTGGGGGGTGTGCAGATATATTCATTAGTGCAGATTTACATGAGATCAAAGCATTAGTCATGTAGAAGCCATGAGATACAGCTTAGAGTCTTCTTACACTTCTGAGAAGGAACCACAGAGCTCAACAGAGGGAGCAAATCCTTAATGGGAGGTTCTGCTCCAAACCCATGGCCAGCCATTTCACTCTCTTGTGCAGAATATCACCATCACCAAAGGAAGAATATTTTGGTCAAAATCAAACCCTTCCCTATGACAGGTTAGAGGCTTTTTAAAATGTGTTTTTGCATCCATAAATCTCCAGCTCTAACCCAGGCAGGATGGTGCAAAGGCTGCAGGCAGGGTTTGTGCTGATGCTTTCACTGGTCTTTCATACAGGATTGTTTCAAATTATGGCTCTATTTTACCCTCCTTGGTTTATTATTTCAGTAGGTATCAGCTCTGCTAAGAGTATACTCACCCTTACTCAAACAAATAGCATGGGATTCCAGTGGTGTAAGTGGAAATAAGATCACAGATTAGAAGTAAAAAAATCTTAACATGGCAAAACAGCTGCCAAAAATACTTCCATAAGCACTGATCCTGTTCCTTCTGAAGCTGACAGAAACACTAAATATGTACCAAATCTAATTCAAACATTATAGAAAAACATTATCTCAGTAATTTACCCTGATTTGAGAGAAGCTGCTTGGTTTCTCCAGAGAGCTACTGAAGTGGCAAGTTTTGGACTTTACATCCTACAAGCCTAATTGGCAGCAGGTCCTATCTATTGTTTCTCTCTCAGGAATCTGTTTCTTAAAAAATTATCACTTACTCTTAGGAAGCCATCAGGTCTGGGTTCACTCTGGGTTTGCTCTGGGTTTTTCTTTATTGGACACATTTTAAAAGTTATTTTTAAAATACCAATGTACAGGACCGAGGCCCATTCTAACATCACCCAAAACAGCAACCCTGTCTCTGACTACCATAATCTGTTTTCTCTCTTGTCTGCCCAATACTCTGGATTTTGGGTATCAGCACTGCTGGATAAAAGTTGTGATCTGATGCCCACTCAATTTCTTTTTAAAGACCATACTACTCATAAAACTAAATCTACACTATGTACACTCACAATTAGGCTGCAACTAAAACTCATGAATATATCATGTAACTCACTTTCTTCAATTGGTTTGGTCCCGCAGGGCCCAAAGAAACAAGCAGCAGTAACAAAAATGAGTTTGCATCACTGACATGAGAAGACACACTCTGACAACATGATATGCATTGATGAAGGGAATGTCATGCAGCCTGTAGGACTTTTAAACACTGGCTGAGCTTAAAGAGGTAACAGAAATTAAATTCTACAAGTATTGAATTATAACTCTGGACTGGCAGACAGCTGCTGCTTACTTCAGATTGGTGTGACAACAACCTCCTTTCTTTCAGATAGTGTGACAACACTCTCACCCAGCCTCAAGTCAAAACCAAAGGAGAAAAACTTTGTCCAGCAGGCGATTAAAGGAAATGTGCATGTTGAGTTTTCAATCTTTGCTTTTTTTACAAACAACTTCAAGATGTTATTACTAAAGACATTACACTCTTTCCTCTTGAATTCAGAGGTTACACACATTTTCAGTCAGTGCCCCGCACCCTCTCCTACCATACAAACAGCTGCAGCAAACCATTCTTTAGGTAGAACATACACTGAGAAGCAATGAGTAGTTCAGATCATCACAGCACTTTGCAAATGAGATTCTAAACTGGCAACTATAACCAAACTACCCCCATGAGGGTATAAATATTTGTAGAAATGTATTTTTAAAAATTTCTGGAAGCAGCATGTCTTATGAATGGAAAATATTTCCTTCTTTAGCAGATTATTTAGCAAAATCATAGTGCAGAACTTACTATAGCCAGGACAATAAAAATATAATTTTTTGCACTCCATAAAGTTAAAATTAAGTATTAAATCCGGGTAATTTCTTAAAAAATAAGTATTAAGTTTGCTATCACTTCTGATTCAATGTCTCAAGGAGATACTCCTGGATTGTTCACAGCCTAAAGCCATTTTCATTAAAAAATTGACTTAGATGCCTCCTGTATTTCCCTGAGCTAACACTTTCCTGCCTTAATGATAGTCTTATGTCTAATGCATAAAATAAGTACCAGAATATATTGTTCTTCTCCTTCATTGCCCTTAAGTGTAACTTACTAGATAAGTCAGAGCTATTTTAAAAGCTGCTCTACCCACAGACAACTGGGTTGAAGGAAGCCTTCAAACTTGGTCAGAGCCTTTTAAAAGTCATCACCTCAAATTACAGAAGATCTGGCATGTTTTAGCTTGGCATCTTCATTCTTTGAGTCCTGTCAGAATTCCTGAGCTCTGATGTGTTCACACTCTGATCTGGGCTGCAACTCTGCCATCTCAAACCCCACCAAACCAGCACCATGTCCCAGTCCAAGGGTGGGCTGAGGGGCAGAGCACCCATGTTTTTCCACAGCCCTGTGCTCCCCAGGGTGTTATTATTCTGGGAAGTGCAGCCCCATCCCTGAGCCCAGCAGCTCCTCCTGACACCAAGGGAGTGCAGGCAGAGACAAACCCAGGCAGGAGCCAAGTGGCTGCACACAGGTTTTGTGTGAGAGATGTCAGATCAGAGGGAGCAGAGGCAAGGGAAATCCAAAGATCTATCATGGAATTGTGTCAGCTCCAGAGGTGAGGAGAGATGCTGTGCAGAAGGCGTGCAGCATCCAAAGCAGGCTGAGGCTAAGAGAGGCTCACCTGCTGTCAGCACCCAGGTAATTCTGGCTGCAGGGTAGAAAAATGCTCAGGACAAAATATCAGAGCTGAGAACAACACAGTAACATCTAAAGCATTCTCTTTTTTCTTATGACATGCAGGATATACACCAGCTAACTCTTTTTATTTGTTTTGGAACTGATATCATAAGGAAGCAGATGCTGCTAACCTCAAATGGGTTGAGCTGTCCTTATGCCTATGTAGTCCCAGTGAAATTAATTATTATTTTCAAAGAGCAAGACACTTCTTTATAAAGAAAAGTTAGAATCAAAAACTCAGGAATTTTCAAACTTTGTATGACTGGACTCACATTATCTGCCATGATAGTGAAAGAGAAAAAAAAAAAAAAAGCCTAAACAGTGAGATAAATTAGAAGATGGTTTTGACACAGACAACATAACCAGAGAGTGAATGAGGTGACTACTGACACTTTGTAGATGCATTACAAGGTAAAAAGTGCCTGGTGGAAGAAATACTGCATTGAGACAGTCAAAGCAGTAAACCTTTTTAACAGTCCCCCAGGAAAAAAAATCCCTTTGCCATCAGGAATGCAGCAAACAGAGAAGATTATATTATAATAAGATGAGAATTATCAAGAAGGCAGAGCAACCTGCAGACTGAGTTAATACTTTGTCTCTAATTGAAAAGCTAAAGAATAATAGATGGCCCCAGAGCCCTGCAATTTAAAGCAAGCTGCACATTGAGAATGTTTTCTGACAGCAATAGTTGACTAAGGGGCAGCAGAGGTTCACAGAAGCAAAAACTTTCTCTGTATTCAATGCCTTTCAGCATGGAAAATTAGATGAGTCGATATATAATTTGGTATTTAATATACCATTTGAACATTGTAAATGTAAGGCAATGTTGGCATTGGGGGATGATAGTGGTTAATGAAAGCAAGAATTACTCGTAATAGAATGAAGCTAATTTGCACATCATTAATCTTCCTGCCCCATCATTTAAATGCATAAAAACACTAGTCTTTCCCCATCTCTCAGCAGCAGCTGAATAACAGTAATCTCACATTATGTATTCAATTCTTTTGGAGGCAGGGCTGATAATACCAACAATTATTGAAATTGCTTGATATTGCTTGCACAGAGCCCTGTTTGTGGTTGCTTTCTGAATCATGCCTCACTTTAGCCATCTAGATAGATGTTAGGTGTCTTCCTTACATGAGGTTATGGGTTTTTTTAGATTAAAATCTTCAGGCAGGATAATTTACTCACTTCAGAAAATGTAGACTTTTGAACAAGAATGTGTTTTTCTCTGCTAATCTTTTTGAAAAGCTGCTACTTTCCATGAGTGAGGGTGGCATCTTGAAGAGGGCAGTAGGTGCTTTTCATTATCCCATATTGTTTTTTGCCACCAGCAGAAGAGTTACAACATGAGAACTGAAAAATCACCAAAGACTCAGCCTCATTTTGTCTCGCAGAGTTGCCAGGGCTGAACTGCCAACAAACTCACCATCTGCTTGGTGCCACCAAGTGTGTTCCCACCTCGAGAAGGCTTCACGCCTGTTGGCGGGGGACAGCCAGGCTGTGTACATCCTGAATCCTGAAGTTTGGAAACTGGGTTGGGCCAGATAAGAGTGAGACAGTCAGTGGGAAGGGGATTGTCCTGCTCTGCTCTGCGCTGAGGTGCCCTCACCTCGAGTTCTGCTGTAAAAAAAAACATTAAATTGTTAGAGAGCATCCAAAGGATGCCACAGACATGGTGAAGGGCCCGGAGGGGAAGCCACATGAGGAGCAGCTGAGGGCACTTGGTCTGTTCAGCTGGAGAAGAGGAGACTGAGGCCAGAGCTCGTTGTGCTCTTCAACACCTCATGAGGGAAGCGGAGGGGCAGGTCCTGAGCTCTGCTCTGTGTGACCAGGGACAGGACCCACGGAACAGCTGGAGCTGTGTCAGGAGAGGGTAAGGGTGGGTATTAAGAAATTTTCTTCCCCCAGCGGGGGGTGGGGCACTGANCCCCCAGAGGGTGGTGGGGCACTGAACAGGCTCCCCAGAGAATGGTCACGGCCCCAAGGCTGCCAGAGCTCCAGGAGCATTTGGAAAATGCTCTCAGGGATGCACAGGGTGGGATTGTTGGGGTGGCCTGGGCAGGGCCAGGAGTACTCAATGATCCTTGTGGGCCCCTTCTATCTCAGCTGATTCTGTGATTCTAAAGTTTTATTTTCTTTCCTTCAACTTCAGGTAACACACACAAACATGCTAAAATTCAGAGCATATCAAAGGCAGAGCAGCAGGCAGCCAGCAACCAGGATGTGTAAAATCAAAGGCATAGAGGTGGATCTGAATTAATTTCCCTTACACACATGCATGAATTTACTTCTTAAACATCTGATCACAGGCAGGTTTTCCACAGGGTGCCTCAGAAGGTCTCTGCATAAAGGACACTCATCATGGACAGCCCTCCTCCCTCTGCTACCTCTGCCCCCATCTCTCTTTACTGCCTGCTGCTCACATTTCTTCTGAAACCACAGCAATTAGCTTTCCACAGAGGGCCTTTATGACATTGTTGCCAATTGTACTGTACCTATTTTGAAATAGATAGCCTCTGCCCAGTGAACAAACCAAAAAATGGATACACACACAGCCTAGCTTGATTCCAGTTGTGCTCAAGGTATCTGCAAGTCCAGATACCCGAGCCCCAGGTGAGGATATAATTAGTGATCACTGCTGAAATGCTGGTTTTACAGGACCAGGAATCAGATAGGAACACACATGGCAAAAAAAACCCAACTATTTGTGTATTATTATTATTGCAACCCAGAGCTGGGTTTTCTATACAAAGGGTTGCTTGGTTTAACTGAAAAATAGCTGCATAAAAATTTTCAACAGTATAAACTGAATTTCCAGTCAACCTCCTTTCTGTCAGATAGGAAAAAAATCTGTTTAATTTTATAACAGTATAACTAATTTAGAAACCTTTTAAATGCCTTTGAGTCTAACTCAATTTTAAAATAAAAATATAATTTCACTCTAAGAAGTCAGCAAGTTTGATTTCAAAACTCATTAAAACCAAGCTCTTTCACAGTTTTGCCATTAAAAAGGCCAGAATCCATACATTTTACAAAAAAGTGGAAAAATGACAACGTGATGGTGACAGCTTTCTCTACTCTGTATGCAAAATCAGTGTATTAACTGAGCCATCTTTCTAAACAATAGCACTCCCTGACCTTGAAGATTTAGGAATTTTTGGTTTTAAACCTACTTTGCTGCGTACATTGTTCTTGCCAATTAGTTGCAGGTTCCTGATGAACTCTGCCATTTTTAATAAAGGGTCTTGGCTAGTTTGGTTTTGAAACAATTGATGATTTTTATGGGGAAAAGTTAAATGACAAATTCTCAGGATGCTAAAAAATGTTAAATTATCAATTTTCAACAAAGTTGCAAAAGAAGAAAGCATTATATCTCGATGTTTCCATCAAAGGATCCTACTCATCCTGCAGCGCAGGTGTCTGATACTCAGACTTTCTTCTGTGCCTCAGGCAACCACAGACTCAGTGTGAAGGCAGGCAGGGAAAGAGCAGCTAGATACAACTCTAAAAGCTGAAGTTAAAAACCCCATGCTTTCCTACCAAGTTGGATATCGTTGCCTCTCTTTGAACCTCCATAGCTCAACACGCTCCACCTGTTCCAAAATTTCACTGCTTTCACAATTATTATTCAGGGGAGAAAAAAAACCCCCTTGATTTTAGATATAAAATATCAATCTGAAGTATTCATATGCACATATGTATGTGCATGGTAAAACAGAAGCATAAGCGAATAAATAAAGTTTTAAAATCCAGTTTGGTCACACACAAATATAAAAGGCATGCCATGGATTCAGGGTCCAATTTCTAGATTAGGAATAGGGTCATCTGGATGGCTGTCAGGACTCACAGAATGACTGCCACGCTGACCACAAGTGCCTGAGACTTCTGCCAGTCATTACAGCACCAAGGAGATCCTGAGAATTTAGTGGGAGAAAAGCCTGGGGCTCCCAGGTTGGAGCTCCTTAGATTGTAATGATATTTGTCAGCATGCAAATATTTCATTCCTCCTTCCCAGCCATTTCAAAGCAGAAGCGAGTCAGAAAAGAGAGCCAAATCAAGATATTATTTCCATGGCACGTGTATAAATACTCCGTTCCATAAGACAGCAGATTCAGAGAGCACCCCAAAGGATTGTTCTCATTGAGGCTTAAGGCATCACCGTGAAAATATGCCTTTGGCTGTTGCAGTGATTTCCCTGGATTACAACTGAGTGTATGCCAACAAGCTGGAAGGGTTCCATAGCATGGGAGTGAAGTGTTTGAGGCATCCAAAGCTGTGCTTTAGCACATGTTCCTGCCCAAATCTACTCAGAAGAGAGTCCTCTTGGAGATGGAGAGGTAGTCCTGCAGTGAGGGGAAGCAACCACTTGTTAAATGCCAACAATGCTTCTCACTGTTATTCAAGTTATGTGGAAACTAGAAAAGTACAAAGCAGCAAAAAGTGAATTGAATGTAAACAGTTGCTAATGTTACCTGAAAAATCTCCAAAAAATGCAGAAGTAGCAGCTTCAATTGCTAATACCTTTTGGAAGGCCTCTAAGTTCATCTGTTTACAAGGTAAGGAAACAGATGTCCTTGGATTTTTTTTCACAGTTTTACTGAATATTAGGAAAGGAACTGGACAGAATTCAGTGCCTCAGCCCTTGAGAGTGAGTTGGTTTTGGAAAAGACCTTTTATTAAACCTTTTTCATTTCGCAGGCTGAGCACCAGAGAAAACAAGATCAAACAATGAGAATTTGCTTTGGCTAGATCTATATCCCTTTTACCTTTGACTCTGCTAATGTTGTAGTCAAGAACCACAGTAGCCGGTTTCAAACAGATATTGGAGAAAATATTTATTTGCAAGAGAAATTTGTTATAGTACCACGATTAGCTCATCTGTAATAGGCAATTGTGATTCCAGGCACATTTCAGCCTCACTCTGTAAAGTGTTGTCTAATGGCAATTCACTTCAAAATCCCATTTTCAGCTAAATTAGTTTTAATTTCTTAATTGAATAGTCAATCACAGAATTTCATTAAAAAGAACCATGTCCCTATTTTTTTTTTCCTTTATTTTTAAGGCTCCTAATCAATCCTTCTCCATGGGCTGGCAGAAGACAATAACACATTAAGAATTTGAAGTACTTGGCCACATCTGTGTGCAGATCCAACCCTCCCCACCCAGCTCACATTCCAAGTTGTGGACAAACAACCACACACATACCTCCCATGGGTACACCAATATTCAGTGTGGTATTCCCTAGGGTCTATGTTACAACATGTCATTAATGTAATGTTATTAAATTCAGAGCAATTTTTGCCCTGTGTTGTAATTTAATATTTCCTCTTCTGAGATTACAGGTGTTACATCTTCTCAGCTCATAGATGTCTCAAATGAGGTACAAAGTTGTCTGTGAAGTATACACGAAATCAAAGCAACAAAGTCTTGGGGAAAGGGGCTGGTTGATGAAGAAAAGTTAGGCTGCAAAAATGTCAAGTGATTTGGAACATAAAGTGAAAAACTCCAAAGCAGGAATGACACTGGAGCAAACAGAATGGAACTGAGACAAAGAAAATGTTGAAAAAAATATCTATTAAAAACAGAGCAATGGTGCAGTTTGTCCCATGGAATGACTCTGCCCCCTCTGCTGCAAACTTCAAGCACAGAACAACTCCACAGGCTGTGTCAGGAAACAATTCTGTCATCGTAGGGTATAAAATATATTAATATATCTATGGGGAATGGGTGTTGTATAATTTTACTCCAGGGTGGAATCCTCTCAGCAGGCCCTGTTCAGAGGTGAACACCCTGGATGAAGCTCAGTGGGCCAAAGGCAGATGTTGACATTGCTGTAGCTTAGAAAGGCAGTGTAACTTGGAGAGAAGGGAAAAGGAGAGGAAGGAACAACCCTTCTTCTTCAATTGGTTGCCAAAACCGACCTTGGGCATAACATGCATGAGCTACTATGGTGGAAACTAGCTGTGCCCAAACCAGTACTTACATACCTTATGGAAAAACTGTACAGATCAGGTAACTGGCATTTCTAAAACACTTCAGAAGCCTCTGAAGAAAAAAAACAACCAACCAACCAACCAACCAACCAAACAACCAAACAACCAACAAAAAACCAACAAAAAACCCCCAACCAACCAAACAAAAAAATCCCCAACAGACTAAAATGGATTTTTTATGTGAAGTTGTGAAGTGCTTGTTCTTGGGAATTACCAAACTAAGAGAAATTACATTGGAGAGTTTGGCAGTGCTCAAACACTCCCAGGAGTGTTTAAGTCAAGTCCCCCATCCTTGCCATTTGGATCCTGAACATAAAGCTTGTCAATAGGAGGGTGACTGAACACACTTGTAGTCGAAGAGGGGAGCTATGAGGGGAAGCTCAGAGGCTTGGCAGAGCATGGCTGGACAATTGGCCTCATACTGTACCAGGAGCTGCTGCGTGCCCCTGAGAAAGGAGGATAGTGCTCAGTAATTAAGAGGTGGCTCTCATTCCACAGGAAGGATTTGGACTGCTGGGGGAAGAAGCTCTTTGAGGCACCCTGGCAGTAAAGTGGCCCGGGGAAAGAGACTCTGCTGGAGGTAACAGTTCCATGGGATTCTTCCCTCTGTCAGTAAGTTCCTGGGCCCCATTATAAACCTTTGGTCATCCAATAAATGTGTGTTTGTTAAGATCAACTCCATTGTGCCTTTGCTGCCTGTGTGCAGCAGTCCTTCCAGGAGCAGCAGCCTCCCAGCCCCTTCCCCAGCCATCACTGATGTTTCTGTTCCCCCTCAGTAGCTGTCCTCTGCAAATCTAGCCATATTCTCCATTGCTGAGTGATGCTGAGACATTAGATGTGTTCCCTCCAAATGACCCTGTCACTATGGAAGCTGGGCCAGAAGTTTCTTTGTTCCCCTCTAAAAACTCCACTTGAGGAAGATTTTTCACCACGCAGTTAACTGCCTCTGAAAAAGAAACATTTTATTCTCCAAAGTCTGTGTTTCATGGAGGAGATGGGGCTGAAAACGGAAAACTTCAGTTCCCTTTATGAAACACCTACCTCAGGAGGGAAACAACAGTAAGGACAAGGTGTTCTCTTCAGGGAAAGGAAGTGGAGGAGCAGAGGAAAAGAAAAGCTGAGAAAGTAGACAAGTGAGCAAAGATAAAAATCAAACTCTTTTTCATGATTTTACATTACTTTTCCTTTGACAGGCAAACAAACAGTTCAAAGAAAGAGTTCCTCCAGAAGCCTTTCATGAATAATGGTCCCATTTCTTTTTCTAAGAGATTACATGTAAAGAGGGCTTTTTTTTTTTTTTTCTCCAATGGTTTATAGCTAGTTTATTTGGTTGTGATATAGGAATTTAGCTTGCTATGCTCGATGATCCTGGCGTATGGCTTCATTCTCTTGTGATTACAGCTCTGGCATGAACTGGTCTCAGAAGGAAATTGCAAGATGAGAGCCAAGGCAGTAAGTTCTCCTAGAAAGAAATAGAATCAACTATTAGATATGCAATCATAAATACAAGGATATCCTTCCATCCTTTCCATAAAAGGGCAGTATTGCCTCCTACCAGCTATGAAAGGCACGATTTGATTCCAGACTTGCTTCAGTTCTGAAAGACAAGGACTACAGCATCTTCTTCCTTCCCAACCACTCGTGTACCAGGCCTTAGGGAGAGTGCTAAGTTTTTCTGCTATACAAATACAAGATGTTCTGCACTAGGAAAGTGTCTTTTGTGGGACCAGTGCTCGATAGATTGGTCTGTCTTTTTGTACATAAACAGGCACAGCTATAGAGACTGCAGTGAGGAATTGCTGTCCAAGACTCACAGGCTGCTCTTCTTCGCTTTCCCTCTGATTCCTGCCCAATAATACTCAACCACATCAGCAGCATTATAAAATTCTGGAGAGTTAGAGCACCACTTAATGTAATTGGTGATCTCACTACCTCTCCTTCCTTGCCTGACCCTTCCGGAGATTTAAAGCTATAAAATAATAAAGGGTCACATTGAAGAACCTCAGGCAGTGAGGGAAGGAAGAGGTAATGCACCTGGGAATGAGGATCAACAAGGAGGCCGCACCCTTGTCCTGGGCCTCAGCAATCGGAGACACTCCACGGGAAATACCCCACGGCCTCCCCCTTGACTCAAATACCAATCCAGGACTCCTCAGTGTCCTTTGTGGACATCAAGCCCTGGGGTCGTCAAGNNAGCACACAGGGCAGCCTTAGGCTGGACATGTGCCAGCAATTCTGGCCTCGCAGGCTGCTCAGCTGCCCTGGCCCCGCTGCCCACAGCAGCTGTGGCTGCCCCAGCAGCCCTGGCAGTGCTGCAGGCCGGCTCGCACGGGGCTTGCAGCAGCCGGGCCTCATTGCTGATTACAACCCATTCAGCCCCTTAAGTTTGGCCGAGTGCAAGGAGACTGTTCACAAACCCTCATTCACAACATGGCAGTATTTCCTATACCTTAGGTCTGGCTGAGATCAAGAAAGTCTTGCACCATCCAGATTCTGGTATATTGTAATTTATTGAATCAAAGGCTATACAGTTTGCAGCTTGTGATTCATAAATGCAGAAAATAGGGAGCATAAAAATGTGTCCCCAACAGACAGAGACACTGCTTTACTTGTACGGTAAAGTATAATATCATATTTGCCAAATTAAAAATATCTATCTCTCTCTATATCTATCTATCACACATATTTTAAATTTCTTATATTACATAATTCTATCTGGTTTCTGGAATTCTTTCCAGAAAGAAATGTTCTAAGAGCATTAATATGTGTCACAAGAGAGAGTGACACCAAATATGCTCTGTATTGAATTGTTTCCATATAAATGCATATCCAACACTACAATATCATTTTTTTATCATGCTATAGTAATTCAGTATTTTCTGTCCTAAATATCATTAATATTAGTGATTTTTTCCTATTTTATACTATTTTTCCATTATACATGGGAACTTGTAG
>VWZN01019486.1:0-11472 GCA_013396955.1 Regulus satrapa | reverse complement strand
GAAATCTATTATCTAGGTGGATCTTTTCTGAGTTTCATATTGACAATTAACTTTGAAAGTATGCAGTACCAAACTCATTAAAAAAAAAAAAAAAATCAACCAAACAAAAACAAAACAAAAAAACAAACAAACAAACAAACAAAAAAAACCAAAAACAAACACAAAAAGTTTAAAGTAAAATTAACCTAAGGGCAAACAAGGAAGGCCTGAAAAAGAAAACATACAATGGAGGACTGCATTGCAGGTGATTGCTGCAAATATTAGAAATATCTTAAGAGCAATTGTAATGTGCTAAACTGTCCTTGTCCTAAACCAATGAATAATATATGATTTAAAGGCTCAAGAAAATGGATTTAGCTTCTGTGAGGTTTTGTAATCTGAAAGATGGTGTACAATGGTACATGGCAACAGCCATGAGCTCTAATGGTGTTTCAGGGATGTAAGGTAAATGTTTTCCATTCCTGAACTAAAAAAATCCTGTCACAGTTCCAGTACAACCTTTTGCTTCAGGTGGACTCATTTTATTTCCATTAAGTTGATATCTTCTCTCTATAGATAATTGCATTTCTTTAAACTAATTATTTAACTAATTACTTAGAATGAACAATTATTTCAAAAGGAAAGTGTCAGGTGTTCAGTGAAAACCTCCATCTCCTGTCTGGTATTCACATTAGCCCTTAGAAGACAAGCACAAATATCTAAAAGAACAGAAATGTCCTGAGTCAAGAGGGGGAGAAAGAGGAAGAAGAGATATTTGGACTTATGAGGTTTGCCTTCCCAAGTCACTGTTAGAAGTGATGGAACCCTGCTTCTGTGGGGATGACTGAACACCTGCCTGCCACCTGGAAGTGGTGAATTAATTACTTCCTTTCCTTTGCTTGTGTGCATGGCTTTTGCTTCTCCTATTTTGCATCTTCCCCTTTCCAGCTTCTTCACCATCACCCTGGAGCAAGTGAGCAAGCAGCTGCATGGGTCCGAGATGCCTACTGGGGTTAAGCAATGGCAGTCAGGCAAATGTAAAATGAGACATTACAATCAGCCTGAAACTATTCATAACTATTCATCCCTTACGTTACACAGAAAGTATGTACTTCTCATCTAAAACATATAATTTATATTTAATTTTATATACAATGTAGAGGGTAAGCAGTAACATTGCAGAAAGAAAATTGAAAATGTCTGCAATTAGTAGGGTTAAGAATATTTGAATGTTCTATTAAATTTAATTTAATTTCAAAGGGTATCTAAAAATAACTGAGGAGGTTACAAATACCTAAAATTCTGACTGTTTATACTTTTAGAATATTTATAGAATGTTCATAATATCAAAAGGAGGAGGCAATAAAGTCTTTTTAAATTACACAATTCAGTGACTAATATTTTTGGACTAACTTCTTCAAGTCAGTTTGAAGGTGCTTCAAAAATCAAAATACAGTGCTAGAAGAATGCATGAATTAGAAGCCGTCAGGAGTCTCATAGCCTCAGTAGTCCTGACATCCCATTACTTTTATAAAAAACAAGAAGGGCTTTTTATACACCTAACCAAACATGATACTTAGACAAGAAATATTAAAAGTTCTCTGTATTTGATCACAATGAAACATGACTTCAAAATGAAAAGCAAAGATTTATTTTACTGTATCCAGTTTATGTTTGAAAAATATATCTATTGAATAAAAGAAGTGTGTAGTCAAGAATATCTTCATTGGAATTTTCTTTTCTACTTTTCCCAGACAAGTTACTTTGAACTGTAAGCAATATAGGAAGGAATTATTATTTCAGTAAATTTTCATTAAAATACCTTTTGATGAGGATCGTGATGGTAAGACAATATGACACAAGGGAATCCTAACAAGTTGTGTGAATTATTTCTTGTTATTGTCACAATATTTTTAAAGGGAGAACATTAAATCATCTTCAAATGGAAGCTCAGGGAATTAAGTAATTAAAGTCTATGTACATGATAAAGGATATGATTATCAATAAAATATCTGCCCTTTCTCTGCCAATGAAATTTATTTTAAAAATCTATGGTTCTCTGCTGTAATATTTCACAACATTATTTTAATGTCTTAGACATGTGACTTAAAGGGTTTTGTCATAAGTAACTATATTTTACAGCTACATATATATATATTTAACTGTAATTATAGTCTATGTAGCCAGCACTATGCACAGATGATTAAAATTTTATAACTTTTAGCTTTTACCACATCTTGCTAAATTAGGATATATGTTGTTTTCAAATAATAAAGCAGAATCCATAGTATAGATTAATAAGTGAATAAGGATACAAAATTCCTAAGTGCCATTTTCCTAATCCCTGCCAATGTGTTACTATTTTCTTTGAGCTGAAAAATTTAAGTTTTGTCTTCCATAAAATTTAAACCATTGGCACTTTTAAAAACAGCATATTATTTGGATTTCTAAAATGCTCAGAGAACATCAGTGATCCTCAGATTACATGGGTTTAATATTGAGTAACTAAAGAGTGACCAAAAGTTAATTGCTAATTGCTTGCAAAAAAGAAGACATCAAATATCTTTATGTTTTATTTAAAGCCCAAAACAAATAAAACCAAAACTGACTGAATTCTACATAAGTATTGAAGAATAACTAAGCACATAAACATTGGAAGGTTTGCTGAACATTTTTTATCGTTACTATAATAATAAAGTTAGTAGAATTGGATCAAACGTTCTTCATTTAGTTCAGATAGGCAACTTCTTGAATAAAAAAGTGGAATATTGAAGTNTATGATTATCAATAAAATATCTGCCCTTTCTCTGCCAATGAAATTTATTTTAAAAATCTATGGTTCTCTGCTGTAATATTTCACAACATTATTTTAATGTCTTAGACATATGACTTAAAGGGTTTTGTCATAAGTAACTATATTTTACAGCTACATATATATATATTTAACTGTAATTATAGTCTATGTAGCCAGCACTATGCACAGATGATTAAAATTTTATAACTTTTAGCTTTTACCACATCTTGCTAAATTAGGATATATGTTGTTTTCAAATAATAAAGCAGAATCCATAGTATAGATTAATAAGTGAATAAGGATACAAAATTCCTAAGTGCCATTTTCCTAATCCCTGCCAATGTGTTACTATTTTCTTTGAGCTGAAAAATTTAAGTTTTGTCTTCCATAAAATTTAAACCATTGGCACTTTTAAAAACAGCATATTATTTGGATTTCTAAAATGCTCAGAGAACATCAGTGATCCTCAGATTACATGGGTTTAATATTGAGTAACTAAAGAGTGACCAAAAGTTAATTGCTAATTGCTTGCAAAAAAGAAGACATCAAATATCTTTATGTTTTATTTAAAGCCCAAAACAAATAAAACCAAAACTGACTGAATTCTACATAAGTATTGAAGAATAACTAAGCACATAAACATTGGAAGGTTTGCTGAACATTTTTTATCGTTACTATAAAAATAATAAAGTTAAAATAATAAAGTTAGTAGAATTGGATCAAACGTTCTTTATTTAGTTCAGATAGGCAACTTCTTGAATAAAAAAGTGGAATATTTAAGTTTGAACTGTGATGGAGTCAAAACTTATATCAATGTGAAAGGAAATAGATTTAAAACCACCAAATTTGCAAATAAATAAATTTCACTATTATGAGTCTTTCAGAGCTTACATGTCTAATATGCNGCTGCTCACATATAAAAGATAAAGGAGAAGTGAAGGGGGGCATTCATTATTTGTAAGTTTTGTCTTCCAAAAGAAGTTCTACTTGTGCTGAGGCCCTGCTTTTTGGGAAGTAGTGGAACACTTCTTGCTGATGGGAAGAAGAGAATAAAGTCTTAAGCTTGTTTCTTTGCTTTTCTACATTAAATATTTCACTTTTTCTTTATTAAACTGCCTTTTCTCACCCCAAAATTTGTTTTCCATTGTATTTTCTCTCCCCCATCCAGCTAATAATGGGAAGTGATACAGTAGCCTTGTCAGGCATCTGGCATCCAGCCAAGGTCAACCCACTACAAGAGATAATTCAGTTGCAACTTTTTTAATGATGTAATGTGTATTTAAAAAAAAAAAAAAAAAAAATTCATTGCCAGAGAAATTTCAGGGAAATTTTTTTTTTTTTTTTAATTAATTAAAACTTCCATTTTACTGCAATCAGTATCATTTTGGAGAACATCAAGCTTTTATTCTGTCACTGGAAATGACAAATACATGTTAATATTTTTTATAATAGCTTGACAAGTTGGAAGTACCTATATATTTGTTGAGTATCATAACATTCCTTAGTCTGTGTGGAAACTTAACTGGTAATGTAAATTAATTCCAAAATATATCTATATTGCAGAAACTTCTTGCAATGTAACAAAATAAGACACTATATCTTTAATTGTTCATACTCTTATTAACTGATATATTGAATTAATAAAATGTAGATATGTTACAGTTTAGATAATTTTAATTGATCTTCAATTAAAAATTATCTAATGCAAACACCCAAGGAATTATCAGAAGAAAATTCTTAATTTTGTTTCTATTTAATTGCCATTACAAAATGGCAGTTCAATGTCTGTAGCCCCACAACCTTTATTCTTTACAAAGAGAACATGGAATTTTTAAAAACCAAACAAACAAACAAAAAAAAAACAAAAACAAAAACAACAACAACAAAAAAAAAGAACAAAACTCACATAAACACAAACCTCAACCACACAGCCCTATACAAGATTAACAACATCAGCCTCTGCTCCCATCAGTGACCTATACATGTCTCCTTAAACATCTGAGAAAATAGATAGAATTTTTACAATGCAAAATCAATACACTATTAGTTCCCTATCCTGACCCACTGTCACACCATCAGGACTGATATACCTTACCCATGAAGAGAAAATCCTAGCCTCTGGACTCTAATGGGTTTCAGAAAAGTTGAAAATAAAAGATACTTTGTTTTGGAAATAGAGTTAAATACAACAATCATTTAGACTAACACACCTACCATTAACTTCTTCCCAAACTAAAATCTTCTTTCTACCATGACAATCTATTACTTGCTCAAGAAAAGGGGGAAAATGTTTTCTGCTTCTGCCTACCTGCCCAGCTTTGTTGATGAATGACATTCAATTTTTCTCCCTTCCAGAGGAGATTAAGCCTGTTTTGCACAAAACAGTGAAGAAGGTTCCAATTTTGCTGGTGTATGCATATTTCAGATCAAAGTGAGTTTTTAGTCTCTATGGAGTACATTTAGAACACTCTCTGTACAGTCCATTAACTAAGAAGTTGCATCCATAAAAATATTTTGAATGGTAATGCTTCATTGACTGACTTCAAATGCAATGGAAAATTCTGCTAATATATATTGAATGGTGACATGGCAATGTGGAAGATGAAGCTTCTGTTAAACTAGATAACAGCATGCAGGAATTAAGATATTGACCTCTGGGAGGTTTTTAATTGGATATTGCTGTGTTTTATGCCATGTATTCTCCATCTCCCCTGCTCAAAAGAACTGGAATAAATACAGGTAACAATAAATTTCTGCCTATGGAGACTGAATGCTTTTCCACCTTTTCCCTTTGTGTTGCTTTAAGATAGATTTCAGTTACATATGAAACTAGAAAGTGTTTTCTATTTCCTCACATAATATAACTCTGATACAATTTAAGATTTTCAGTATGTAAGCTGGTAATATAGGTAAATAATGCTATAAACAATAAGCCTATAATATGTAAATTCTGTATTTAATTAGCCAATGTGGATAAAATCTATATATCATATAAAAGAAAGAATTTAAAAGAATTAGAAGGATAGATAAATTATGAAGTGTCTAACATGATTAGCTGATGTCAGTTAAACAGAAAGTTAAATGCAGGAAGTATACTTCAGAATAAGAAATGAGGCTGATATTTACAAAAGTTGCATTCATAAAATGCATTGACTTCGGAAGTAAAGTCAGAATATAGAAACAAATCAGAATAATTTTATACAAAATCATATGGACAGAGCATGATTTTGCATTTTTAACTTTTCACTAACTTTTTAATGATTACATCTTTCAGGTAACAAAATTCAGGAAAGATTGTAAGTATAAGCACAAAACATATAAAGGCAGCAATGAAAGCACATATCAAAAGACCTAAATGAATTCAACAACTTCAGTAAGAGAAAAATTCAAATTAATCTAGCTATTAATTCATTTCACCAGAAAAAAAAACAAACAAACAAAAAAAAAACCAAAAAACAAACAAACAAACAAAAAACCCAAAACAAACAAACAAATTATAAACTGCTTCCTAGGTTAGAGAAAAGCACCAATAGAATCAGTGACTTTAAATTCAGATATATTTACTGGAGGAAACATATATGTAATGACTAACTGATCCCTCATTAAAAAGGAAATTAATTCTATACACTTTTTGTATAAACATTATCTGAAACATGCTTGAAAAAAAAAAAATCAATTTGCCACATTTATAATTTTTCAGCCACTTGGAACTTGAATTGTCATATTATCAGAAATATATACATACATACATACATACATACATACATACATACATACATATATTTATTATGGTAAACACTTCAAATAATACCTGGATCAAAACAACACATACCCACATGTTGATTATGATATATTGCTATCCAACATAAAGATTAATAGGGGGTGCCAGATATACACGCTTTTCTCACTGGAGGCTTAAATTCAAATTCTCATCAATTCACAAGTTAAATTCTATTTCTTGAGCTTGCCTTAGTCCCTGTGTGTCTATGTCATTAAAACAATATGTCTCCCTGAATAGTTTGGTTTGGAGAAAGGAATTTTAAATCATGAAAGTGACAGTGTACTTCTCAAGCTACCTATTCTCTATTTAATAGGGTAAAATAGAATAAACCAGAGCAAAACTGCAATGTTTCAGGTAATATTTTCCATAGAAAGAGAGATAGAAACTTTGAACTACATTGTTATGTACATCCAGATGCTCTCTTGTTACATTATTGCTTTGGAATTTCTTTTAAAAAATTGTAATCAAAGTGTTGTGGTTTTTAAGTTTTATTTGTGTGATCCTTTTTAACAGTATGAAATGACAAAGTCAATTCTCATTTTTACTTTAAATTATGATGTCAATTCTTGACAAAAACAAAATTAACTTTAACATTGCAGGTGCTTAAAAAGCAGTAGTTTAGTATAGATTATGAAGCAAATATGGGGTTGAGCAATAAGAGTTAGAAACCTAGTGGTAAGAATCTTCTTATAATGCATAAATTGATTTAATAGGAAACGATAGATTAAAATAGCAGCTAAATTGCTGATCATTTGTAGTATCTATTAAAAGATAATCACTGAATCACAGAATCAGTTCATTTGGAAAAGACCTCTGAGATCATCAAGTCTAATCCATGACTAAACACCACCATGTCAATTAGACCATGGCATTAATTGCCATATCCAGACTTAACACCTCTGGGGACAGTGACTCTACCACTTCCCTGGGCAGTCAAACCCAATGTTTAATTACCCTTTCTGTGAAGAAATTCTTCCTAATGAGTACCCAGCCTTAACCTCCTGTGATGCAGCTTAAGACTGAATCCTCTTGTCCTGTCATTGGTGGCCTGGGAGAAGAGACCAAGCTCCACCTGGCTGCAGCCTCCTTTCAGGGAGTTGTAGAGAGCAGAAAGGTCCCCCCTGAGCCTCCTCTTCTCCAGGCTAAACAACCCCAGCTCCCTCAACTGCTCCTCAGAGGACTTGCTCGTCAGATTCTTCACCACCCTCTTTGCCCTTCTCTGGACACCCACCAGCATCTCAATGTCCTCTTGCAGTGAGGAGCCCATAACCAGACATAGCCCTCAAGATGTGGCCTCACCAGTGACAAACAAGGAGGGAGAATCACTTCCCTAGTCCTCTGGTCACACTATTTTTGGTACCATCAGGATATTTGGAAAGGAAATCTGCTAAGTCAAGAAATCCAAATCACTAACTTGAAAGGTAGTACTGTGAAGGAACTTGATATTAAAACTGCAAGAGAAACATAAATAGATTATATTCTAAGAGCAAAAAGTTAATGTCTATGTCTTGGAAATCCTTAAAGAAGACACTGGGACTGAGAATATAAAGAATTTTAATGAGGCTTGATTTTCAAACTCTTAATAAAGAGAGATGATCCTCTATTTTTGTTGCAAGGCTGCTTTTAACAGTTGTGTCTACTTCCAGTGATCCTGACTCTGAAACCACTGTGTCCCTTCTACACAGACAATAAGCAATAAGAATCCAAGTAATCTATGGAAATTTTAATGGGAAATCTGTCTCATGTATAAAACATTAAAATTAGTTCTCTGAAACATGATTATACAAGTTTAATTTATTAGATTATCCAGTGGCAGAATTCTTAAATCCAGTGTAAGACTAAAATGTTAGGAACACCTTGAGATATTATCAAAGTCATAAGGTTTCCAGTTTCTTGATAATATGATAATTACCAACAAACATCTACTGGGCTTAAAATAAATGCTTACCCACTAGACTCCAACTCTTCCTTTCAGCATTGAATGTCAAGGAAGTTCTATCAGCAAAATGCTTGGACAGTGATATAATTTATTTTAAAATGCTGGCTAGCTATTTAGAGGAATTTATATTTAGTGTTCATATTATTTGATAGATTTGTGAGAAAT
The DNA here is from genome assembly GCA_013396955.1 of Regulus satrapa. Classification (NCBI taxonomy): domain Eukaryota; kingdom Metazoa; phylum Chordata; class Aves; order Passeriformes; family Regulidae; genus Regulus; species Regulus satrapa. The sequence continues at coordinate 2,814 of VWZN01019486.1, read as the reverse complement.
TTATTTTCTTTTCTTTTCAAAGCACCAATTAACTAAAGTGAAAACAGAATTATACACATGATTTAGTGATTTGAAGATGTCAGTTAGCTTACCAATTTTATTAATATACTTAAAACAAATAAACTTTTAAAAAAACAAACCTTAGGAAAATACTATTTTTTGATAGTCTCTTCCAAATGTTCTTACAAAGAAGAAATATTTTCTATATACTCAGATATATGTATACACATACATTGAGAAACTAGACTTCTTTTTAATTTGGAAAATGCAAATTTTATTTACAAAATTTTCATAGTTCTAAATGGACATAATGTCTAGTTACATATTACTGACATTGGTCTAAAACATATCTCTAACTGAAATGCAAAAGTAATGATTTACAATTATCTATTATGTACATATTTAAATTCAGGAAAATACAAGCTCAACCTTGCTCACTGCATTTCACCTGTTTCCTAAAAATTAGCTTCACAGGTAAAGCTAGTCCTGCTGGATCTCCACCATTACTGTAAATAAATAAATTAATATCTACCTCAAGAAGGAGCTTAACTTTTCTCTTGGACATTTACATCCAAATGGGTTGATCACTAGAGGTGTCTTCTACCTAGACAACTTTTCCCCAAGCTTACTAACTATAAATACCTGAGGACAAGAAAAGCCCGAGTGTACAAACTGATCATGGAATTATAATGAGCTATCGGTGTGGATCAGTGGATGCAAAATTAATTCCATGGTACTTCAGCCAAAATTTTCTCCCTAGAAAACCCCAGTGATTCAGCTTCCATTATATTCCAAATGCTGAATATTATTATCTTTCCTCATGCTCAAGACTGATAGCATCAAACTACAAAAGCTGCTGACAAAAGCAATGACAATGATAAAGTGAGTATGGAGCTAATCTTAGAAGAGGAAATGGGAAAACATGGCTTGTTCAGTCTAGCATAGTATTTCTAATATACTGCCTGGAATCAGAATTTCAATGTTAGAAGCAACTTGCTGTAGATATGAAATGTGTGGGCTTCCCATAAATATTTACATTAGCCAAGGAACTACTATTTTTCTACAAGCTAGGTAGTGAAGTTCTTTGCATCAGAAGCAATCTAGCAAAAAAGCAGAGGAGTATGATACCTCTCTAAAAGCAGATCAAGGTTAGAAGCATCAGTGAAGAAACAAAAAAACACTGTTTAAGCCACAAATCAGTACTGACACACTGGTAGAGATTACATGTTGGCCATGGAAACATTTGAATCACAAATTAGAAAATGTTTCCTAGTTATTAAATATGTCTAAGCAGTGCGCTGATACAAATAGGGTTGGCAACAAGAAGAAAGAAGAAAAAGATCAATATAAAGAAAATGTCAACTATTTTAAATCAGGGAGATATGAACACTGTAATAACAAAGGCTTTATTTCTGAAGCCCAGGAGCTCCTTTAGAGAACTATGTTTCTAAATGCTTGCTGGAAAAGCTACCTTGCTGTATCAAGGCTTCTATCTTCTTAAATGAAAATCCTAAGCCAAATACTTCTTAAATTATGCTGTAAATGTTACTCTTGTACTTCTTAGTAACAATCTTATACATTATATATGAANAGGGAAAAAAAAAATAAAATTAATAAAAAAAAAAAAAAAAAAAAAAAAAAAAAAAAAAAAAAAAAAAAGAGAACAATTGTAGACAAGAAAAGTAAGAAATAGTCATAATAGTCCTATTAATTAAAGCTATGCAACACATGTCCAGATGCTCTAAAGGACATTCTTAGTGTACGAACTATTTGATAAGACAGTGCAGCAAAGACACCTGGAGTTATGATTTAAATAGTCTAATATATTTTCTTTTCTCAATTACTAATTATTGTCATGAATGTCAAGTAACTGACAACTAAGAACTAATTTTTTACTCTAATGTTAGTCTTATAGGTAAGAAAGTGATCATTATGCATAAGCATTGTAAAGAAGAAAGGGAGGTGAGATAGCTGCAAAATAAGCAATTAAACTATTGAATTTTATCTGCTGCCCATGGATCAGTCCCTTTTTACAATATTGGAATTTCTCCAAATTCAAAGGCTTACAAAAATACAAGTGTTCATTATGACCATCTCTAATACTGTTGCCATATTACAATTTGCGACTCATTCATCTTGTTTAATTAATTTCTGACTCAGATGTTTAAAAAAAAAGACAGAAGTTTGCAAGGTTTCTGTTTCAATTTGCTTTATATGCTACAAAACTCTCCCCAAACCCCAACCCAAGCCCCAAATCCAGCTACATTAGAAACTGACTGTGCCCTAATATCAGTCACTAGAAAATTAAAGCTCAAGGGTTCCTCAATGCAATCTTAGCTCATCATATGCACCAGAATATGTTGGAGTGCATAAGATAGAAGTCTCTCTGAGGAACCCAGAGAAAAGAATGCAGGGATTGAATTAAAGGCTGTAGAGAAATGAAAATATATTAAGACAGATAATCATGAAGTAGAACTGTAACTTTTAGTTTTAAGTAAGAATATACCCCAAGTGCCTTAAAAGAGTAAAGAGCCCTAAACCCCTAAAGCCTATAGTTTAGTAACTTAGCTCCAGACATAACAAAAACATAGCAGAACATTGCTTGCATTTCTAGATAGAACAGATAGAACCGTTTATGTGAATAGATAGAACTATATGGGTAAATTAGGTGTAAGAACTGTCCCTACTTTTGTACTTTAGAATTGAGCTCTGATAGGTGTAGGAAAATGGTTTAGAACTGTGTTTTTAGCTGATTGGATGAAAGAAGAAAAATGGAAGGAGAAGAAGGTGAAGGAAGAGGAAGAAGGAGAAGAA
>VWZN01019485.1:4336-18033 GCA_013396955.1 Regulus satrapa | reverse complement strand
CTGTATTAATACAGCTTTCTGCTACTAACCAATCCAAATGTATTACGTATGTGTAGCTGTAAGAAAAAGTATAAAAGAGCTGTGCCTTCTGAATAAAGTTGGAAGCTTGCATTAAATCATATTGATTCATGTGAGTCCTTCCCCCTGTCACTCTAAACATATAAAGTGGGATGAAGGAGAAAATGTGATTTGTTGTGTCTCAAAAGCACATCATTACAAGCACCATCTTTGAAATACAAGAAGAGGGCAGAAACTACTGGAAAGAAACAAGGAAACCTACTAGACTATGTGAAAATCTATGCAACAATACTAGAATGTCTGATATTGAAATAGTTTTGTATAAATATATTTGTTTAAAATGGTTGCAGCTCTGGATTATGTTCCTATCACTATTAGCTAAGCTCCATAAAGTGCTGAATAGTCATTTGTTCTAGCTGAGAAAATAGTCTAATAGTTTCCCACTTGATGTGTGTGGTCCTCAGCTAGCATCTCTGTGGCAACTTGGCAGTAGCATCTGCAGAGAACTTCAGGACAAAATCACATTTGAAATCGAAGGGATCAGATAAAAGATCATCCTGACCTTCCCAATACCTCTTTTTATTGTTCAGTTAATATCACAATCACTAGTAAACCAATAGAAAATGAATGTTCATAGCAGGAAATAGGAAGGACAATGTAATACCCTCAAATTATTATAGAGTTTGATTCAATTTCAAATCCAAAATCAACTCTTTAATTCTTATTTTTATGTGTTACAGATTTTGTCCTTTGCTTTGAATCATACATACATGGCTTCTGAAAGCGCTGTACTTTCTTAGCCTTAATTTAAGTGAATCATAAAGTCTGTGAAATTAGATTATTTTATGGGAATCAAAGTAAGTAGTCCACCTGCTTTTTTGGAACAAATAGAGATTAAACTTATTTTTTCAAAGTTTTAAATTGTAAAGTACAGAATGTGAATGGTGCCTCAGCTCTTGAAAACTCTTTAAGGGATTAAAATCATTACCTAGAGTTAAAACTTCTATAAAGGTTTTTATATTCATGCCAAACAGAGACAGAAAAGCCTAAAGTTGTAAGATTTTATACTTATGCTTATTTAATTGACACATTCATTTAACATCAATTAATTTAACTGATAACTATCTATTTAGAAGTCATATGGGGCCAATTCTCCTCCAGGTTACATTGCTTTAAATTTGAGTAATGGTATTCAAATTAAATCACATTAGTGATGGGTTTTCATATGAATAATTCTTTCCAGAAATTGTGTCTTTAATTACAATTTTTTAAAAACACACACACATAGAAATGCTTGTCCGTTAATAATTCCGTGATAATTTCAATTCAGTGCACGGAAAGGTTAGGCAGAGATCTTGTTAAATGCCATCATGTGGCACGTACAGGACAACCAGACAATCAGACCCAACCAGAATGGATTTGTGAAATACAGGGCCCTCCTGAACAATCTGATCTCCCTCTATGACCAGGTGTCCAAGAAGGCCAATGGCATCCTGGCTTGTATCAGGTATAGTGTGGCCAGCAGGATTAAAGAGGGTATTATCCCGATGGACTTGGCACAGCAGAGGCCACACCTTGGAACCCAGTGTTCACTTTTGGGCCCCTCATGGAAAGAAAGACAGTTTGGTGTTGAAACATATTCAGAGAAGGGAAACAGAGCTGGTGAAGGGTTTGGAGCACAAGTCGGATGTGGAGCAGCTGAGGGAGCTGGGAGAAGGAGATCTTATTGGTCTCTACGTCTACCAGAGTTGAGGGCATATACAGGAAGGGTTTAGCCTCTTCTCCTGAGAAACAAGTGACAGAAGGGGAAGAAATGGCTTCAGACTACTACAGAGGAGATTTAGATTAGGAATTAGGAAGAATTTCTCAATGGAAAATGTCAAGCACAGGAACATACTGTCCATGGAAAGCGAACCCTTAAAAGGAACAAAACCACAGAAGAAAAAAATTGATTAAATACATGTTTGTAAGGAGAGGGTGTATTGCTTCTGCAGTATATTTGTTAAACACTCATTTGGTGATAAAACTTGCAAAATACGCCATGGGTGCCTATACATAAGCTGCAAAAAGGAAGTTCAGTTCTGACTTTGTGGAAGTAGGACAAAACCTGATAATTTTTGAGGCAGCTGCTCCATTGTGGTGTGATATATAATGGTGGCATAACTGCACTCAGGCAAGAAATGAGGTTACAAATAGGATACTTCATTTTGGGATGTCCTGGGAAATACAACGTATTACGTTCTGTGTCTCTCTGTACCTGAATTTGTCACTGTCTCTTTAAAAGTGAAACTACACAGCTGTGAGGGCTCCAAAGGTCCTCTCAAAGAGTTGGGGAAGGCTGTCAGAGTTGTCTTGCCTCTCTCTTGCCTTTTGGCTTTACATACAACCCTAGAAGCTGCCTTTTTCAGGGGAAAACCATTTCAGAGTGAAATTTTCAGCTCCTGTTGGTAGTGCAAAGCCAGAGCAGGTTCAGGGCAGGACCACCACTTATTGATGTTTGAGAGTCCAATTCTTTTTCCTTTCCACATTGTAACAGGGTCCCAAGACAGCAACAACACCAGTGGAGTCCTGTGGGTGTCAGGAGGCAGCAAGCAGCAGCACTGATCACACACACCAGCAATTTCAATCAGCGAGAGACTGGATAAGTTTGACATCTTGAAAGAATGTGTGTGTGTGTGTGTGTGTAATCTTCTAGAATACTAGAAACAAGTGATAGAATGAGAGGAAATGGCCTCAGGTTTCCGCAGAAGAAGTTTAGATTGGATTTTAGGAAGAATTTCTTCTTATTTTCCATGCTTCCATGAATTCATTATCAGAAACCACAAACGAAGACAGGCAATTCATGAACAAAGTATCAAAATTTCATCTGAGTGTCTTAACAGCACATGCAAATGTCATGCTTAGAAGTACAGCATCTCAAACCCTTTTAAGATGAGGAAAGTTGTTACAAAAACAGACTATATGGATCATATTTAACATGTGAAATTGTACTATTTATACTGGCAAAAAAAAAAAACCCCATCCCTTTTCTATTCCATGATGGAATGAAATACATAAAATTTAACACTACTGCAATCATAAGTTGATATTTCTAATTTTATAATTTGGATGGTATAATTGTGCAAGGAAAGTACCATATGTAAAGGAAAAAATACTCATACTCTTTTTCCTTTTGTTTAAAAAATAGGTTGTTTTACTTGCTGCATAACATAATCAAGTCTTTAACAAAATACTTTATGATACAATATTCTGTACAAGCCACATGCCTTCCTTATACTGGATTTCACAATGATTTTGACTAAAGTGTGTCACCTTTTTCTGATAATAGATTACCCCAAACCAAAACAATCACTTTTCCCTCAATGAAATGTTGTTGCCTGCAGACTTTGGTTAGAAGATCACAGAATTCACACAGACATTACCCATAAATTAAAGCTCTACCATTGCTGCCCATATTAAATAAAGCCAAAATTAGCAAAGGACCAACGACTTACTTGTATTCAGCTATTTGTGTCAGGCAAGTGAAATATGATGAGTCCTGGTCCCTGGGGAAAGAGTTTCTTTTTTCCATTAAATGGAATTTTTCACTGTCCAACATGCAGTGAAGATTTGTCCATCTGTGTTCTTATCAATGGTGATGCTATGGCAAAGGGTAGAAGCAAAGGCATTAAATTCTGCCATGAATTTAAAATCATGATTGAAGAAAGCCTTGATAGGCTCAGTAGAGTAGTGTAAGGCAAACAAAGAAATAGGATGTGAGGAGTGAAGATACAGACAAAAAAAACCCAGCATACAGACACCTGATATCATATAATTTCTTCCTGCTTTTCCATTACCTCATGCTTCAGAGATCTGGAATTAGATATTAGATCAAAAATCTTAACAGTATCACAATGGGCGTGTCAATATTATATATTCAAAAGTGAGAAATATCAGAATAAGGGTTTTTTCTTGTATTTTTCAGTTTTCAAATGATCAGATTGCTCTACTTACTGTAACATAGAGTTGTACCCTGCATGCTATTAAGCCAAATATATGGAATAGAGATTTATTTATTTGAGATTCTTCATCAGATCTCTTTCAGACATATTTTAATGTTTAAAATAAAACACCTCAGAAAACTGTATTTTTGGAGCATCAATTTCCAAAATCCCACATTATTAAATTTAACTAATGCAATAAGAAATAGTAGGCTAGATGAAGATTTATCTCAAGGACCATAATAAAGTTCACTCCTGTCCAGACTGTGTTGTTAATACACCTTGACACTCATAAAGAGCTTTCCAAAGGCAAAAAAAGGCATTCTGAACAGTCTACTTTCATCATGCTTCTACGTCCATCTCACTATGTCTTTGTAACTTAATGAAAAATGTTTCTGGAAGATACATTTGATCCAGAAAATTATATTACTTACAAAGAGAAGTAAGTATGGAAACTCTATTTGTGCTACTTGGATTTCTAGTTCAGGCTTTTACAGTTTCATTTGAAAGATTAGTCTATTCAATAGGAGAAATCTAGGCGGCCTCCTGTATCTCTCTGATAAGTAGCCATTACAACAGCTGACACAAACATCAAGTGATAAACATCAGGTGGACTATGTAAATGCTGCTTGACATTAGAAAAATGAACACTTTCAGTATACATGATGAAGCAGCAGTCATGCTGTCCCTACTCTGTCTGTACTCTGCCACTTGCAGTAGAGAATCCGAGTGACCACAGGACACACAAGGATTTTTATTGGAGCTTCCAATTTACCAGGCAACCATCACTGTTCTCAATACAAATACAATTTCAAGCTCACAAGGTAACAACTTTATATTTCATTGTAATGACATTAATGGCCAATCTATCATTAATAACTTGGAAATTTAGAAAGATATGCTGATTTCTGGTTTTATTAATTAAGATAAATACTAATGTCTTTCAACATTTCCCTAAAAATAATGAAGGCATTTGTCATGGTTTAACACCAGCCAGGAAGCAAGGGCCACACGCTTGCCACTTGTTCAGTCCCTCATCAGTGGGACTGGGGTGGGGGAATTGGCAGACTGACAGCTGGAAAACTGTGTGTGTTGAGTCAAAGTTTAGTAGGGAAAACAAAAGTTACCCATGCAAACAAAGAAAAACCCAAGGAATTAATTCAATGCCTCCCTCCCATGGCTATACAGGTATTCAGCCATCTCCAGGACAGCAAGGCTCCATCACTGGTTACTTGGGAAGATATACCTCCATTCCTCCTTCTTCTCACAGCTTTTGTACTGAGAATGATGTCATATAGTGTCTGATATTCCTTTGGTCTTTTTGGGCTGTGTATCCCAGACATGTGCCCTTCCTGACACTGTGGCAGTACGAATAGCAGAAAGGGCCTTGGCTCTGTGTGAGACCTGCTCAGCAGTAATGAAAACATCTCTGTATTATCAATCCTGTGTTCACTACAAATGCAAAATACAGCCCCATACCAGCCATTGGGAAAAAAATAACTCCATACCAACCAAAGCCAGCACACCATTAAAAATGGCCACAGCAAATAATCCGTCCCTTTCCTGCTGAAAGGAGTATACCTTTTCCAAGCTGACTGCCTTTCCAGGTGGTTCAGGCTGAAGGGAATGGTCAGTGTGACTGAAGTAGCTCCCCTTTGTCCCTCCCTGGATAATCCCTGGCTAGCTATGTCGTGGGAAAGGCAAGGGTGCTCTCCATGACCAAGATAAAAGACCAAGGGCTGCTTTTCCTCGGGATGGTGCTGGATATTTATTTTTTCCTGGAATTCAGGAGGGAAAAGAGAGAAAGAGGAGAAACTTTCCTGGGTACTTCAAAGCACAGGAAGGGGGTGGGGAGGCATGTAGCATTAGCCAATGGGATAACATTCCAGGGACAGGGAGGGGAAGGGATAAACACCTCACACTTGGGGGGAGGGATACACAGAAACTTGAGAACACAGGTATGTGCACTACCACATGTGGCAACACTTTCGTGTTCATGATAAATTTACTGACTTAGCCATGCACTTAAAACTTATGAACATAGGGCACAAATCATGAGGGATGAAGGAGATGGGGTTGTTTGCACTGGAGAAAGGGAGGCTTAGGTGAGACCTTATCACTTGATACACAACTACACAAAAGGAAGCTGTAGTGAGGTAAATGCCAGTTTCTTCTGTAAAAAGAGGTTAAAAGTGACAGGACAAGAGTAAATATCCTCAATTTGCACCAGTGGAGGTTTAAATTAGGCAAACTTTTTTTGTGAAAAGGATAGGAAAGCACTGGAACTGACTGTCCAGAGAAATAGCGAAGTCCCTGGAAGCATTCAAAACACATGAGATTATGGATTGAGGACATGGTTCAGTGGTCATAGTGTTGGGGTAACCATTGAACCTGATGATCTTAAAGTTATTTCCCAATCTTAAATATTCTATGAATTTATTATTTCTGGTACTTTATGGATCAAACTATAAAAAACAAATTCCACTTTGACAGAACATGCAAGTACCATTTACAGTGAAGTAAAACGACCTTCTCAAATGACATTTAAGCTGTTACAATCCAAGGATTTATGCCAGAATGTGAGTATGATTTTCTATGTGTGTAGAGAGGCAGTGAATCAATTTTACATTTGCTTGGTTCAGTGATTAACAAAATCACAGAACATAAATTTAAATGAAGTAATGTAAAAGATTGTTGACTTGTATAATATGAGATAAATTGATGCTATACCTCTAAAATTTTAAATATTTTAAAAAACTTATTCAAAATAAATCAAATAATGTTTGTTTATTTGTAATTTACTTGTATGTGGTAAAAATGTTTATTTTTTATCCTTTTTAATGGAGAAGATTTGCATATAATAAAAAATATTTATATTAATAAAATAAAAGTTACTAATTTGAAAATTTCAAGTTTTTTAAAAATTATTTTGTCCCAAAATGAGAACTGTAGAAGTAGTCAGTAGTAGATTTTACATCCCCTTTCACATGTGAGAAAATAAAAATGCTGAATTTATATTAAGAATACCAAAAGAAAAATGCCCCATTGTCTTTATAAATTAAAGAGCAACTATTTAGATAAATTGTATTTCTCTCCATCTGAAACACATTAAAGAAAGAAGAGCCTTGTCACATACATAGAAATCTTCCTTTGGCATGACAGTATAAAAAGAATGTTAAAAGTTTAGAGAGCATCCAAAGGAAGGCTATGAAGATGGTGAAAGATAGAGGGAAAGCCTTGCGCCAGGTGACTGAGGTCACTTGGTTTGCTCATACTAGAGGAGACAGAGGACAGTCCTCACTGCAGGTACAATTTCCTCATGAGGGGAAGAGGAGAGGCAGGCTCTAATATCTTCTCTGTGGTGACCAGTGAGAGGATCCAAAGGAATGGCCTAAGGCTGTGTCAGGGGAGGTTTAGGCTGGGCATTAGAGAAATGTTTTTCACCCAGAGGGTGTTTGGGCAAAGGAACAGGCTCCCCAGGCTCCTCACAACACCAGCTTGACAGATTTCAAGAACAATTTGGACAGCACTTTTTCCAAAGACATGTGGTGTGATTCTCAGGATTGTCCAGTGCAGGGTCAGGAGTTGAATTTGGTTATGCTTGAGGGTACATTCCAGCTGAAGATATCCTATGACCTTATAATGAAAAAATTTAAAGCCTACACAAAATAAGACATAGGAAAAGAAACAATCCACACGTTTTGGGTCACCATGACAAAAGATTTCTCCATATTGTACTGTTTCTCCCACTAGCATCTTTCTCTTTATCATCATTTATCTTGGCTACATTTTGTGAAATAGTTTATGATTGTGACACTGACAGTTTTGTAAAGGTACTACAGACAACACTAATATAGGACTAGGACAGATAGAAAATTTTTCAGAAAGCTGTATTTTGACAAATATGGAATGGAAAAGAAAGATTAATAGGAAAGAGAAAATATACAGAATCATAAATATCCAAGAGGTGGTAAAAACTTCTGGAGCTTTCAGAAACTCTTAAGCTTCTGAGTTTGAATTTTAGGCTTTGGGTTTGGGGTTGTCATTTGTTTGTTTTATTTCAAGTTTAAAAAACAAACCAGACAAAACAAAACAAAAGAAACATTTCTAAATTATGAAAAAGTGCAGACCTTAAGGTAAAATCGCCTAGCTCACTAAGCACTTTAACAATAATCATTGGGTTTGTTGTCTTTCTTATGCAATCAGCCTTCACATAAGCATTTACTTGGCTATGCTGCTTCCTGTATCTACAATTCAATAGGCAGTTTTAATATTTCTTACATTTACAAATACCCTGGATGCATTTGAAGTTACCCATAAGTACTGACAATCTGTCCTTCAATGGAATTCAAATCCCTCTTACCTTTTTTGCATACATCATAAACCTACAAATGCATGATTGCTCTTACCTAAAAGTTTAAAAGTTTAGGTGACTGAAATGAATAAATATAGATTTATAAAAAATAATCCCTTTAGGTCTTCACTATCCTTCATCTTGTTCACAGGAATTTCCTATTAATAATTACATCCATCCTACAGATTCAACTTGTAACTGGTTTGCTAAAATAATATTCATAGTCCTTACCATGTCTAATTTTTTGCTTGAAGTTCTCAGTCATTTATCAAATTGTATGACTAGACCTACAGCTGCTGTAACCCAGAGCTTTCCCAATTACATCAATAGATAAAATTCAATTTATAATTACAAAGAATCTTGTCCTCAATCATGTTGTCTCTCTTTTTACCTACCTTCACCTTCCCACTTCTGAAAACATCTACATTTTCAGCTGCCTCACAATATTGTCACCTCATACTAATTCTTTTTTCTTTAATAAAATCTGATCCCTTTTTATTCTCAGAAACCTCCTATTGCTGATATTTTGATTTTCTTGAAAATTCATACCATTTAAGAAGACCAGAATGGAATAGGAAGTTCCCTCTTAATAGGTGGGTGACAGAGCATTGAAGCACATGGCCCAGAGAGATTCTGGTGTCTCCTCTGTAATACTCAAAAGCCATCTGAACACAATCTGTGCAATCTGCTCTGCTGAACCTGCTATACTGAGGGCCTGGACTATGCGATCTTCAGAGGTGCCTTCCAATGCAAATATCCTGTGATTCTGTGAAAAGATATAAAAAGAGAAGAAAGAAAAGTAAGATTTGGAAAGATTATGGAGCATTGATTCCTGGAAGACCTGGAGAATTAGTACAAAGAAAGGCCGGAAGTTCGTGCTCACAGAGAGTCAACTTCCTGTGCTCATTAAAAAGAAGAACCTCTGTAGTCAGGAAGTACCTACCGAAAAAGTAATGACATAATGCATCCTTAAATAAGAAAGGAAAAAGTTACAAACTGAGAAGAAGGGTGCAGAAAAGAAATCCTACTAAACAGCAAGCCTTATCAAAATTAATAGAACCAACAAATAGGTTATAATGTTTTGTAAATTATCTGGCATTAAATAATGATAGAAGAGAGAGGGAACAGATTCTTGTCATTCAGTACATTCACCTCATGACTTTATGTTAACTAAAACTTTAGTTAGACTTACACCAAAGATTAATATGGCTGAAATTTCATTTGACATGTACTTTCTCTTTTTGGAAGGTCACCTATTAACAACTGTTGTCTATTTAAGATTTTCTAAACAGCTGCTAAATGTTCTGCCAATAGTTAAATGTAATACCTAATTAGAGACGATATCACAGAATAAAGACATTACAAAATCAGTTTTAATGATTTAAATACAAAACAGTCATGTGTATATTTTTAATCAGTACCAATTTGATGTTGCAAATTAAATTATTCTCTCATAGATTAATTGAAAAATTTAAAGAAGGTCTCATTCATGGTCATTTAGAAGATGAAGAGTATTTACAATACTAGAGGAAAAGTAAAGGAAAAACCAGAAACCAAACAGAAAGCATGGATAATCATTGTTTGGAAAACTTACAACTTCTTCAAAATACCAATTAAGAAAACAAATTCTCAGGAAAATTTGTCCCTTATCAAATGTTTCAGGTATATATATATTGAACATTTAAGCAGAGTAGCTGAGGTAATAGGGAAAGTAAGAAGTGGGAGCTGAAGACATGGAGAAAAGAAACTCTTAAAGCTAAAGAAAGTAAACTAGTGGGAATCACAGGTAGGAAAGCTTTTGCACTGAAAGGGTCTAAAGTTGCACATTTTGTGTTATTATTTACATATCTGTGTGCTTTATGCTAGTTAGTTGAAAACACCTTAAGAAATATTTCACATACTCTTCAGTATTAGGATGTGTCTGAGTTGTGTTCTCCATGCCTACAATAAAATTCAGAATCCCAGAATATGGAAGTATTTACAATGCATTGAAGTTAGTCATTAATGTTTTCTCAGGGTAATGTATGAATATGTGTACAGATTTTTTTCCAGATAACATATGTACCTGAGGACAAGATTGAGGATTGTCTGCATACTACAAAGGTCCCACTAATGCTTTCAATAGTAATAGTAACAATAATAATTATTGTATTTCAAACCCAAAGAAATAGCACCTTTATCTTTGGTGTCATCTTTTTTTTTCAATCAATATTTTCTCTGAAACTTAAATATACACTGAGCATAAATTCTCTCATTCCGAGATTCCAAGCTATCTTTAAAATTATATGTCAGCATGAGAGAAGAGAATATTCTAGAGAAAAAGCAAGAACAAACAAACAAGAAAACCCCAACCAACCCACCAAAAAAATCCAAACCAGACAGCTTATACATTATAAACACAACTCCAAAACGGAAAAGTTCTTGGCAGAAACAGGATAAAACTATACCAATATTCTACAAATAAAATGCAATAGCTCTTGAGGAGATCTAAACATCTTATTTTTCTCATTAGAGTGACCTATTCCCTGACCTGTGACTCTGTTTCATTCTGAAAATAATGAGGAAGTCTTAACTCACTAAAATAAAATGCCCTTTAAGCTCCAAGGTGCTATGTATTTGTTTCCTATTTGGAACATTTCTGGATTTTTTCTTTCCAATCTGCTTGAAGTAAACAAAAAGTAAATGGAATACTGTAATTCATAGTATATGCTACCTAATTTTTGATGAAAATTCAGCTAACTTTCAAAAAAAAGTGCATTATATAAAGTCTCTTTATTCCTTCCCTCCCCTGTGTTTTTTTTAAATTTTTAGATTTTTTTAAAAAATAATAATAATTAAAAAATCATTATCTCAATCGGGCTCTCTCTCAAGTGTGTTTGAGACTCGGTTTTACTTTGTTTACTTGTTGTCATCTCCAGTTGCTTCATGGAGTGGTCAACAATAGCACTCATGAATACAAACAGAAAGATTGAAAGATATTGCTAAGACAATAAGTTTTTAGGGTGCATTAGTAAAAATAAAGAAAAAAAGAACAACATAACAGCCTGCATTTTGAACTTTCTTGTGTTTTTCAGCTAAATTCACATCCAGATTGCACAAAGCATATGTGTTTAGCCATGCAAGCCAAGGCTGTCATGTACCAGTCAGAAGACCTACATATTATCCATATTTTATGACTGCCAGCTTGACCTTTTCATACAGCTTGTTATCAGTCACTTAAGGGCTTAAAAATTAGTGACAGCAATCAAAGATCAAGTTTAATCTACTCACATACCTGCTATCTTCGTTCTTCACTCCAGTGTAGTTAGAGAATCACTTCACAGTGAGGATTATGGCAGTAATATCTTCTCTAAACACAGAAGAAGCTTTTGCAATACAGTATGGGTTGGTCAGCATGCAAATCAGACATTTTTATCAAGTTTCTAGTTTAATTAGAAATCAGTGTTCTGTGTTTCACCCAGAATTTTTTGTAGTCTGTTCTAAGGCAGTAAACATAGCAAATGCATCGAGGTTCTGCCCTATTAGACAAGTGGTGTGTGTTCATACCTATGTATCCTGTGTAACTGCATGAATGTGCAGTTAGTCTAGTTAATTATTCATATCTGTTGCAGTGTTGTTCTTTAACAGCTTTATATGAATGCAATGAGTTCTTGCCAACAAATGCATGGTCAGTTGACATATTAGAATTCCTAAATATTCTGTACTTCTAAACTGTGGTTCTAAACCATAAGCTTGTTTAGAACTGGAATTTTTGGCCAGCTATAGAAAATACATGTTAAATTATTTGTGAATGATAAATTCAAGGATGTAAACAGCAATAGATAATTTCTCAGAATAAAAAGAATCAGCCCACACCCTGTTATCAAAATTTTATCTGGTCTTACCAGTTGTTTATGTTCCACTAACAGTTCTATGCTTATCTATTTCTCTATCAGCAGTGATGGCTTTCAAAGCAGTATCAGCATTTCATGCACTGCATTATAATATAGAAGAAATAATGTGAATTTTTTTAGAGACAGAAGTGGAACCAAAGGAAATGTTTGGATGTCATACTAGTTGAAAGGCTACTATTCTTGCCATCTCACTGAAACCCCTTTTATATACATATGGTAGGAAAAGAATAATATAGGTTCTTGTAAAATGTTCATTAGCTATTGCAGAAATGCAATAATCAGTCTTCTGCTGCCACTCCTGTCTCTCTGACACATAAAGTACGGGAGAAAAAAAAAGAATGTTCTATATTTGAAGGAAAACATTTTTATAGTCAGTTTATTTCAGCTGATACGATAGTTGGACAACCTGGACAAATGTCAAGAGCCACAGAACAACGTGCATGAATCCTTCTTTCAAATATATTTACTTTTCATTCAAAGAGGAGATTGAGTACTGCAACATTGAATTGAGAAGTCTATAGTTCATTTCACTTGCAATCAATTAACTTAGAGATTTTTAATGCAAGCAAAAGAAATCATAATTTCCTTATTAGGATGAAATCTAGATCTGGAAATGAGCTTTTAGACACAGCAGACTCAGCATCATAGAGTTTGAAACAGTGATATGCTGGGAAGTTTGAAATAAATTGATCAAAATGTGGAAATGAAGAATTCAATATTTTTAGAGCTCAAATAAATCCATATGTACCTATGTTTGACCCAGATGATAAGTTTAGTCCTGAACCATCAAATTCATGGCATCCAGTTTATAGTTAAAATCACACTGGTTTCTAGCTTGTCAGAAATAGCGTATCCTACATCTAAATTAAGTCCTTCTGTATAAGAGATTAGGAAAAAAAATATTGCTTCTATGAAATAATCCAGTGTGATAAAATCTTTAATTTTGCTCATGCTCAAGTATTATTAGACTATCAAGAAGTTCTACAGCAAGTTTTAATAATTTACCTCAGAATCTGAAGAGAAATGCATTCTGTATATTTATGATTTAAACCTTGTAAAAACGTGTGAAGAAATGAAAACTAATTGAAAACTGAATTCCTGACCCTGATACATGTTTTCTGGTAGATACAACAATGCATAGAGAATACACTATTTTTTCCTCTAAAATTCAGTGTTTATGCATTTTCATGACAAGTCACTCAAAATTCAAAAGATTGTATTCCTAAGATTCAGTAAATATTAAGGAGAATATTTCACTTATTTTACTAGTTTACTCATGCAAATTTATAAACTATGATGAAATAAGTACAGAATTTTCAAACACTATTTTTGTATTTTTTTTTTGTGAGGAAGGAAGGTGCGGAAATAAGGAAGGCGCGGAAGGAAGGCGCAGAAGGAAGTTGCGGAAGGAAGGGAAGGCACGGGAAGGGAAGGCGCGGGAAGGCACGGGAA
>VWZN01019484.1:24035-49331 GCA_013396955.1 Regulus satrapa | reverse complement strand
ACTAAACATAGGTTAAACAAGCCATATATAAAATTGATTGTAGTATTGAGTGGGGATTTTGTTAGTAGATGGTGTTCATGGGTGATGATTTCTACTAAGTGAGATAGAAAAGATTGAATGAATTATCATTTTCCACCTCTTTTTTGCCTTAAAAATCAGTCTATTAGATTTGATAGTGAAAGAAGACCCAACATCTCATATGACCGTGGCCCACTAGCAAATTATGTGTGTAGTAATTCTGCAGCAGATCTAAAATTTCCTTTTCATCATAACTGATTTCTTCTTCTTTCTTTTCCATGCAGTTTTAACTTTTGCCTACTTTTTTTGGTGAGCAATCAAGAGTGATGGGTGCAGGAACACCATCTACTTTCACAGTAAATGTCAGTCCCCTTTTAAAATGCTTTTCATTTAGCAAGAAAACTCATATTTGCAAAGCTTGCATTTGGAACGTGTTACCTAACAAATAGAAACAAGAAGACGAGCAGACACCTTTCATCTGGAGATACCATTCTTTACTAATCTTCACTGTTTGTACATCTGTTGTAAGTTAATTGGGATGATGCCCCACAAGTGATGCTTCAGTCTGGTATCATAGTTTAGATAACAATGCCATATATCATTCTGAGAACAGATGAATAATTTTTATTCCTTGTATCTTTTGAGACCCAATGCTGATAAAAATTTCAGGGGTTGCAAGATATACCTCTCTTTTGTGAGGTATAACCTCACACTTAACCTGAATTAGTTTTTCTGCTGACTCCTCAACCTGTGAGTGACTAATGCAATTTTGGTGACATAGCTTAAGGTGAAGTCATTGTGGTTGACAAACCCATTGGAAAGGGCTTTGGGTTGAAACTCAGCAAGCTGGAATGCAATGAGAAGGGAAGAGCACTCTAAACTATCATCAAATTAGCACAATAGGTTTTTCTCAGTCCTTGTTACATTTGTTCTTCATGTTCTGAGGCTGGAATCATCTGCCATAATCTCAATTGCTGCAGAAGAAAAGATGCACAGTGAAAATCCTCATGATCTATATATCAACTCCATTCTTTTCAAGAGCAGCCAGAGGACTTTGAAAGTCACTGACTTGGAAACTTAAAATTTAGTCTAGCAATTGTGATTCATCTTTACAGTTATAAATTGTTCTTCAAAATTGCTGGTTAAACTCCTGGTGGCTATCTCAGGCAGCAAAATTGTCTGATTTGTTTGGCTGTGTTTCCACTGACATTCACTGAGCTAATGTTTTTCATCCCAGTAATCTAACTATGGGTAGCATCCAAATAAATTATTAAAACAAAATACTCAGGATCTTTTCAAAACATTTTGGCTGTCTTAGATTTCTTTATTCGTCCTGCACCAGGTACCTCCGTTTCTATGGCTTATAACAGAGCCAAGCCGAGTTTTGATGCCTTATGTTCAATTATCAATTTACTTTTAATCATTGGTATACACTCCCTTGCTTATGAGATCTTGTAGCTCTCTGATGTGCCACAATTAAATAAAAAAGCCACTGTTCCTAGGTGCATATACATGTCCTATGTTTTGGATTAAAACCATGTAATTCACGCTCACTATAGGTATTTCCTCATCTTTTCTATGCTCCTTATTTTTTCATTCCTACCAGAGCATGAGATCATTGCTTTAGCATTTATGTCACTTTTGTTCTTGTCTGTGATTATCCAGATGCTTGTTCTTCTTACGGGCATTTTTCAGTATTTGATTATCTCCCAAGGCATGCTCTGCACTCTGTCCTATTTTCCTTCTATATGGTCAGACCATCTATAGTTAATAGGTTTTCATCTCTCTCTGAAGTATGATCACATTAAAATTCTGGTTTAACTTGTCATCTTCATCTAAAATATTTAGTTTTATGAGCAGTAGGTGAAGTTCCAATTCATCTTTGCTATCTAGGGAGCCTTGAGTCCTCCCGGGGAAGTTTTTTAGTTCTAATCAGAGTATTTTCAGATGACTTACACACCTCAAGTAAGCTGGAGACCTATGATGATCATCATCAAGAGTTCTTTAGCCATGGATTCTTATTCGCTTTCTTTTTTGTCCTATGTATATTTGAAAGTATTCGACATTTTAAGTTGCTGAACGTCTATCTCCTTCAGGTCCTGCAGACATCAATATCATGAAGCTCTTTCCATCTGGATATGCTTTCAGAAATGTTTCCATTTTTAAAATCTCTTGGAGATATTTTTCTAACAACTTTAGCACCATCTTAGTTTTCCTTTGATACTTTGCCTTCCAACCAGAAAAATTCTTTAGTTTACCTTCCAGAAATTAAAGGAATCCTTTAATTCCCTGATGTGCTTTCTGTCATTTAGACTGTGTGCACACACAGAGAATAGTAGGTCACTCTTTTGAAAGATATTTATGATAATTATAGCAGTACCTCCAGCCAAAATAACTGTCTGGCTCCTTCAGGCATCATGCAAACATGCTAGAATTTGTATGCTCTTGCACACAAATTGATTCAATTTGCATTATCACTTAGAGACCACAGACATGACACCCATCAATAGAAGTCATGTCACCTGTCAACAGAAATCAATATAGAGACATCAGAAAGAGGATAAATAAGAAAACTTTTTCATTACAAAAAAGGTGACCAAATTAGAGCACATTTGCATAGTTAATTTCCTATTTAATAGTCACATAATTAGCTGTCATTTCTAGCTGCAGTATAAGCTCTTTGTTTAAGTACAAAATAGCACCATTAAACATTAATTTTTACTGCACTCTTCCTGTTATTTCCAAGTCTCTAAGGTATCAGATAAACACTATGGTTGGTTTAATTTCTAAGAATATATACTGTTCATTTTTTTAATGACACTCACTGCATGTCTCTCTCATCAACAGACCAGAGGGGAAAAAGTAACTACTCCAATTTGTGTTTTCTTTTGTCTCTCAGAATGTATTATCTGCCAACTTAAAATATATAGCAATGCCTTTATGCTTCATCAAAGTTGAACATACTCAATAAAACACTGTGAGGGAATTCAATTTCCCTATTTTCTCAACTTTTCTTTCGTCTCTATTGTAAAACACTTTTTCTTGTCCTTAGAACTGCTCTCCTGTTTTAAAAACAGTGGAAATGAATCTATTTTACTCTTTGCAGGATTGTTTCAATAAATTTAGGGGGAACCAGTGGGAGGTTGAAATGGAAAACTGATTTTCATTTTATGATCTCAATAAAGTAATCTACTGATAGAAAGAAAAATTGCACATATACAAATCACATTGTAATACAATAAATCTTCTTTACATTATGAGTATCAGTGTCACATCAACAGGTTGAAAGTCAACAAATGCCATCAAGTTAGATTAGTAGTTGAGTAGGGGAGAGGGAGGAGGAAGCAGAGCAATCTCTCAGGTGTCCAAGTTTCTTTCACTCAGAAAAACTGAAATGCTTGACACAGCAAACAGGCCAGGTCAGTATACACTTGCTACTTGGGGAAAAGCTTCTAAGACGATATCTAAACTCCAACTCAAAAAATCCATGAGTCACACTCTTCTTCTGCACATAGCTGCTTTATTTCCAAATACCTGTAAAAACACAAACACTTCAAAAACTTTAATGTTGTTTCCTGTTCCCTTTTTTTTTTCTTTTTAAAAAAAAAGGATTTTTTCCCAAAAAAAAAAAAAAAATTGCACTATCTCCCTGAAGGCTTAATTTTTAAAGCTTAGTTGGAGAAGAGGGAGAAATCCAAAAAAAAAAAAAAAATGAGATACAGTTCCCCTTACAGGAGTAAGGGGAAACTCACATACAGTATACCAGGTGACTTGTAGGGAAAAAGAGCATTTGAAAATAATCACAGCAGGTTTTATTCCAGAAATAATTTACTCTGGAAGTCCATTACTTATTCTATATTTCACATAAACCCTAAGGGCAAAAGCCACTTTCAGTGTTGAAGGGCAAAGTCACAAGAGAAGTCCTTTCACATTAGCTGAGCATGGAAGTTTTTCAGCAGGTTCTGAGGGTCTGAATGGAAGAGGGGCTCTCCAGTCTTAAAAGAAGGGCTATATTTCCTTGGAGTACAGCTGAACACCTGTCATCTATTGCACAGTAACTGTACAACCAAAACACTCCAAAGGACGGCAGAAATATTTTCATTGACCAAAAGGAAAGAAATTCTAAATTCCTTGAGACCAGGAAACACTTTTCTGTTTTGACATCTTCATTCCTCAGTTACCTGAAGTAAGTATGAGAGTACTTCACTCTAAGAAAGAGTGAGAATAGTAAATAAATTTAAGTCAACCGCCAGGAAGAAAGAAAATTAAAAATTGCTGTCAAACTGTTATACATTGATGAGGTTGTACAATAAATATACCACAGCAGGGTGATATTTACATTGAATAATGAGAAACAACATGTTATGAACTGAGTATCAGAGGATATTCTCAAATTTCAAAACTTTGAGATACAGTCTTAAAATATATTTGTGATGCTTGTCATACTATTTGATTATTTGTCAGTCTAAATGTATGAACCTTAAAACTGTTAATCACAAAGTGATTTCTAAAACCAGACTGTGACCTCCCTGTACAAAGTAGCTATTCAATCTTTTAGCATGTACTACTTTCTACATCTTCAGCTGAGTGCACAAAAATTTACCAAAATTTATAACTGTACTGAAAATCTTAATGTTCTCATTGATAGAAAAAAATGTTTAAAAACTTTCCTCATGCATATGTTTAAACATTCCAGAAAATAAGGAAAAAATGTTGTTATACAGAGACTTTCCCAGTTTGGGAAGAAAAAAAAAAAGAATTGCTGATGTCCAAGTTACTTGTGGTTCCTTTATGTCATTTCACTTCATTTTTATTATTTCATGCATGTGTAACTCTCTCCAGTTCTTCAGATTTACTCCTGTTTCACAGTCCTCTGAGCAAGCAGATGAGGCCCATCAGGTTAATACATTCTTATTCTGTACTTATGTATTTTAGTGTTCTTGCTTTTCAGACATAAGATTTTATTTATTTAAATGTGGCATTCACCCTTTAGTGCATTTATTACAAGTCTGACATTTTACAATTTTTTTCCATCAAAATCAACCAGGAGCATTAACTTTTATTGAGGCCTTTATCAGCATTTATCTGAGTTAAAAGTTTTAAAGGCTACCTATCATTTAGGTGTTGTGTTGACTTCTATAATTTTGCTTCATTCTCTTTCTAGAAGTCACACATTTTTCAAGGTTCGAAGGAAGAGTCCCCAAAAACAGCACTGCTTTGTGATTCAGAAAGGGGAAAGGAAAAGAGTGCTTTGGGCAAAATGGGTTGGGGTATATTGGTAGGATTTTTTAAGTTTTCTGAGACAGGAAAGAAATTTCAGATTTGACACAGAGATAGAAGAAACCAAAAATCCTTCTTATCCCATATTAATCTGTAAAAGAAGACCCCTCTGTTCTGCCACTCCATGTAGTATAACAAAAATTGAGGAAAAGGAATTGGGTGCAGGAGCGAGACCAGGAGTTAGAAAGGGATAAACTGGCTTTGTTTGTTTTTTAACTTGTCCACCTGTGTCTTTCCTGAGTAAAGATCTTAGGAGAAAGGTTATAATCCATGTGTTCCTTGTATTGTTGATGCCACTATCTTTTCTGATACTTATGCAACAGTATGTTATCCTAAAAGTTTTCTCATTATGGTCAGAGCTTTTACCTTCAATGAAATTAGTTTTGCTGTTAGAAACCCTTCAGTCCATAATACAAAGCAGGAAAATTCTGAGCACTTACTTTTTAGTCTTTTAAAAGGAAAAATAATCAGAGAGTTGACACTGCATAACCAATGATCTTGTTCCATTGAATGTTTTTGCATGTAATAGCCACTTCAGCAGAGATGCATAAGATAATGGCTGGCTGTTGTTTGGTTTCCCTGATTATGAACTCCTAAGTACTTGAGCCATTATTTGTGTTTAACAGGAAAGAGTTTAAATAAAATTACAAAATTTGAAGCCATTAGGTAACTATTAATTGTGTGATGAAACAATTTGTCGGAGTTATACTAGAATTAAGAGTGACAAATTATATATGATTTGCACATTTTTCCAGTTACACAAACTCCACAACTTTCTTCTAGAAAGAGCCCCAAAGTTTTCTTCACAGCACAAACTGCTGCATAACCCTCATGTGTACTTGTCATCCACTCGGCAGTCAGGAACAAACCTCAGGCACAAAATCTCCACTGAACAAACAAGACAATACTCAGGAGGGGCACAGCAGCTGCCCTTTCTGGACATGGGATAGCTTGCTATCTGAATGTTAAGGACCATCCTCCCCCTTGGCAATTTTGTCTGCAACTGAGTGCCCCTGAAGCACAGCCTTTTCTACCAAGACAAATCCTGGGGCTCTCAGGGGCTGGTGCCTGCAAGGCTCTCTCTCTTTCCCAGTCACCACAATAATTCCTGCACTGTTCCACTTTCACAACACAAGTGTTAAACAACAATGAGAATTATTTTAAGTCATCAGGGACATACCTAAAGGTCTTTGTTGTCTGTCTTCTGTTTCAGGGTTTTGGTTTTGGGTTTTGTTGGGGTTTTTTTTTGTTTGTTTTGTTTTGTTTTGTTTTTTTTTATTTACTACAGTTTCTATTCTGAATTACTTCCCAGCTCCTTTGCTACTGTCATGTTTGCTAACAGCCTCATCACAGCAAGTGATGTTTAATTTTAGTATTAGCTTGTTACTTTAATCATCTGATCACAAAGCATTTTATGAAAAGGTTAGTATTATATTTCCCATCTGTTAGATATGAACAGAGGATCTGAACCTAGGATTCAACTCCTTTGAAACAGTTCAATGGGAATAGTTTGTATCATTTCTTTATTCAAGCATATCCATAACATTCCCTATTTAAACTTAACTAAAGACAAACCAAAATCAAAACAAAGTAGGTTTTCTAGGCTTAATAAGATAATTCTCTTATGGATATTAAATGTCAGAGCAAGCATAATTTGAAAATATTCCATTAAGCTATTTTTACCAAACAGACATTTGTGAGGATTCACTGTAAGAAATATAGTTGTCCTTTCTCCACCTCCAGAACATCCCTTCTGACTCTGGCCCTGTAAAAATTTTTTATTCTTCAAACTGATCTTGGATGAAAGTAGAAAAAATATACATAAAAAAAAATAAAAATCTCTGCAGCCTCCCTGTTATGTCTGTGGATGTGACAAAATATTTGAAAGAGATAAGCTAAAGAGTTTCTAACTTGATTGTAATATATTCCTCTCTGTATATAGATTTATAGTTTCTCCCTATGAAAGTGCTAGGTAATGCTAAATTTAATTACAAAATTACTTATACAGAAATTACTAGTCTGGAAAGTAGTTCCATAACTGATATTAATCTTTTATGTTCAAGAACTGCATTTTTTGAGAGTTCAGTTTGTAGAATAAAATAGATTCTTCATACTGTCATTGAGATTACTTTTTACAATTTAAATGGATTTGATAAGAAACTCATTCCACAACTAGAAAGAAAAAGCTATAGGAACTGCTAGTCTGAGACTAACAGGAAGATCATATAAGAATTAAGAATCTCTGGCTTTCTGTATATCAAGGAAACTTCAAAAATTATTTTTACTTTTTTATATGTTTTAAATTTTCGTATGGGAGAGTGGACTCTTCTTTTATTCAATGAGGATTAACTCACAGTCTGTCATAAACTATGCCTCTTCTTAAAACCTGAAGAAGCACTGCAATGTTTCTACATTATTTTACAATAATCAGAAAATCTAAAGCAAAATTTCTAGATTTATTTCCTCAGTTCCACAACTTAAAAGGCCTAAACAAGCTTATCAAGGCTCTTCTTTGATTTGGAAAATTAAAGGTTCTCAGCACAGTAGGTGCTTAATATTTAGCTTCCTAACAGAGTTTTAAAATATGGAGATAGATTACAATTCTCCTTTAAGGTGTGTTTACATTGGCAGCAAAGAGAAATCAGGCTTGAATGTTTTTATTATTTGATACTTGAAGGTTATTATTAATATTGTTAAACGTTGATTACCCAGTATGATTTAACGTCTTGCTAACATTTCTTATTAAAACAAACAAACCAACCAACCAACCAACCAACCAACCAACCAACCAACCAACCAACCAACCAACCACCGAACAAACCAGTAACGAAGGAAAAACAAGTATGGAGGAGAAATAGTAATTAAAAGGCCAAACCAATGTCCAGCCTCTTAACAAATGAAATAGTAAAAGTTGTAGTTTGACTGGATGCTGACAAGACTGAAATGGGAATATATTACAAGTGAAATACCTGAAATTCTCAGTGTTATAGAAGTAAAAATAATAAACCTCCAATCAATTGAAGCCACTTAATGACAACAGGGCACCAAACAAAAAATAAATCTCTAGTCCAATATAAATTATTTTTTAAAAATTTTAAGGCATAATACATAGTTATAAATTTAAGTAGCACACACAACTTTTCTAAATATTAGAACATTGGGTATTTCTAGACATCCAGAGTCTAAAGAGGGAATACAAGAAGTCTGGAGAAGGACTCTTTAAATGGGAATGAAGTGATAGGACAAGGAGGAATTATCTTAAAGTGAACGAGACTAGATTTAGATTATGTATTAGGAAGCAATTCTCTACTGTGGAGATAATGAGACACTGGCACAGGTTGTTCAGAGAAGTGGTAAATCCATGGAAGGGTGTTCAAGGTCAGGTTGGATGGGGTTTGGAGCAACCTTGTCTACTGGAAGGTGTCACTGCCCATATCAAAAGGGGCTCAAACAATGATCTAGGTTTATGTTTGATTATGACTGAACTTTTCTGCCTCGCATGGGAATTGTCCTCATCCTCATTTACATGTCCAAAAATATAATTAAAATAAAATTGGAAAATTAATCCAAAATTTTAAAAAAATAAAAAAAAAATTGGAATTGTGACTAGTTGTTTTTATCAATTAGGACATATATGTTAATATCCAAAATATCCTAACATTCTAAAACAGTAAAACCAGTACAACACCTTACTTCAGCTATTTCAGAGATTAATAAAGACCTTCAGATTATATTATCTAATTTAAAATAAATGCTCAGATATATGTTAGGACTTTCCATGACTACTGGTCCTCATCTACCTGATCTATGTGTGGTCATAACAACGTGATCATGACCAGGCCACCCTGCAAGCACCAAGGCATTCGCAACTCTTTGTCCAAGCCTACAACTATTTTAAATGAATGACTTGAGCATACCTTTTAATGACAGACAGAGGGCCTGAAACTTTGCTCATAAGAAAGGAGCAGGCATGTTGGTTTTGCATCAGCGTGACTTCAGCAAAGAGGGCTCATTTTGAAAAGAAATGTACTACAATAGTAATCTCTCAAGAGGTCAACAAGGACACTCAAGGATGGAAAACTATGAATAATAAGCTACTCATGAAGGCTTTTAAAACTCACTGTCATTCCTTCAAAAGTTATTCAGCAAATCAGTGTAGATGCATGCCATGATAAAGGGAGCAAGTTGCACAATAGAGAGCAGCTCCTCATCAGAAAATAAAGCAGGTAAGGCTTGAACCCAACCAAAATCAAGTGACAATGTATTAAGCAAGTCACTCACATGCCAGTCTTTAAGGCAAAGACTAGAAAACAAACTGCAAAAGAGAGAAACATGGGTTCTTACATCAAACAATCCCTCAGGTGTGTCAGACACCAGGGTTGAATCCTTCACCTCTCTTCTAAGCCCATTCAAACTGTTCCAGGGAAATGAGTCTTAAGACAGCATTGCACACAAAAATAATTAATTCTTTAGTAACCAGGCACTGGAAAATGGAAATTCTCTCACAAATATGAGAAAATCTTTAGATCAAATGTGACTAAAGGTAAATAAGGGATAAGATAAGCAGTTGCAATACCAGCAGGAGAAAACAAATGGTAAAGGCTAAACACTAAGAAAACTAATGTTATCCATCTCTCAATCCCTCATTTAAGTATAGGCTAATTTGTAGTTCAATTAGCGCTTTATAGGAATATGAAACATACAGACTACTTAAGAATACTTAACTTCCTTCAGGCTAAAGTCTTATTTGAACGGTGGTACCTCATTTCCTGCTTAACTGTTCTAGGATTTATAGGAAAAGACCTATTAAACCCTACCACTTCCTTTGCTTTACGGTCATCTTTTTTGCTTTTCAAAGAAGAATGCAAGGTAAAAAAAGAGTGATTCTACAATCACTCTTTGTAGATTTGGAGATTCTTTGCATCTACTTTTTGTCTTCCTACAAAACAAGCTTGCTACAGCTCTGCAGGAAGGCTTATCTTAGATTGAATTCTGTTGCTCAGAGTAGGAGATTCTACCCTAGACACCCAGGGAATTTTTGGGAACATCAAAGTGATGCTTTCAATATCAGCAGGATATGAGTGCAAGACAAGTGCTGGACTGTAGTTTTGCACAACAGACTTACAGAATCCACCTACATTTTTCTTTATCATCAAAATCCCTTATCAGCTTCAGTCTTAGAGTTTGGTACTTTTAGATTTTTGGATATTCTGTGGAAGGCAGTTTTGCTATTGTTTCTTCTAACTGACTTTAACATTTTAGTGTGCCACCAGTAGTTGTTACCTATCCTATGTGTACTACTGTGATGGCTGGAGCCCATCAGTTCCTAGGTGTTCACTCATTTGCTCACTTCCCCACAGTGGGCTGGGATAAAGAATCAGGAGGGTAAAAATGAGGTAACAAGGGTTGAAGATTAAGGCAGTTTAATAGTTACAGCAAAAGCCACAGACAGAAGCAAAGCAAAATAAAGTATTTATGCACTAGTCCCCCAATGTGGTACTACAGAAACCTCTCCTAAGTTACTTCCTATAATGGAAGGCTTCATCACGTATGAGATTCACTTGGGAGGACAAATGCCATAACCACATGTTAACTCCTGTCTTCCTCCTTTCCCTGAGCTTTTCTGGCTGAGCACATCACATGATTTCAATGTCCCTCTGGTCTGTTGACATCATCCATTACCCTTCCTACTTCTTGCTCTCCATCACCCTAATTGCTGTGGGGAAGAGTGAAGAAAAGAAAAAAATGTTGTGGAAGTACTGTTAAAGCAATAGCTATACTATTGGCCAAATGCTTTACTCACAAATCCAAAAGACAGCACCATAGAGGCTGTTATGAAGACAGTTAACACCATTCCAGCTACACCCAGCACTGCAATTTACTTTGGATTACTGATTGAGCCTCCATACAATTTCAATATGGAAAAAAAAATAGTCCTGTTAACATGGTTTATTTGGTCAGCCCTATTCTGAAAAATATAAAGGTAAATTCATGCTTAGAATAGGTTTTAGCTTTAGACAGGTTAAAACAGTGAATGCACACAGTTTTCTAACAAGTTCTCCAATCAAAGTAAACAAAATTCTCAGTATGGAATATGACTATACTGGTTCTGGAACATGTACATGAATGAAAAAGACAAAAAAGGCAATTCTCCAATTATTTTCTTAGGTGTCAATAGATGCTTTTAGATAGGTCTAAATCTCACTGTTATTTTTTTGTTTGTATTCTCCCTAGAACTTATCACTAGAACCTTGGTCAGGCATTATTTTAAAGGGCGGTGAATACATTATTATGGGTTGCAATGCAGAATGTGGCCAAGGGTGAGTATTCTATCACCATCTGTTGAACCTAGGTGAGGCAATGTTCTTTATCTTTTCCAAGACCTATCTTTGTCACTTGTTAATGGGCCATTATGGCTCAGACTGCAGTGCAGGATGTGCCAGGACGTGTATTTTGTCACCATCTGTTGAGCCCAGGAGGAACATCGTTCTTATCTCTTCCACTATCCACCTTGTCCAGGAAGTTATCTTCTGTTAATGGGCCATTGAGTGACTGATAAAATTACATTATCCCACTGTGAAACGCTCCACCCAGAGGGAGGTGCCAGGCATTTCCAACTGAATAGAAACTGGGATCAGACACCAATGGCACCTCTCTTTTCTGCTGGATCCCCAGAAGAAGAGCAGGCCTTTCTACACCATCACAGCACTTTTGGAGGAGGACTGCACCCTTCTACAGGATCACTGCTTCAACAGAATCACATCTGTTACTCCAGGAGGACTGCAGACACCATTTAATAGGACTGCTACCAACACCCTGACTGACAGGGTGTCAGGTTGTATCCTAACTCTGTTGATGTTTGTTGTGTACTATTGTATTTTAATTTAATATTTCTATTAAGTTGTAGTTTGTTAATTTTTTACACATTTACATCTTATTTAAAGGAGGTGTAAGAGGAGAAGAGAGTGACAGATTACGTTATGATTTAGTGGCCTATAAGACCACTAAATTGCCTTGTGCATTTTAAGGGATAGAATGAGGGTTTCCCATTCTATAACAGTGCAGATTATTACACAATCCTATAGAAAAGGTCTTACACTGTAAGAGGATACAAATAAGAGACACTTTTTTGTAGACTCTGAAAGACACAAGGCTGAAGTAGTAGAAGGAAGAAACAGTAACATTTTTTGTTGTCTCTTTTTATCATGACCTTGAGGTCCCCACAATTATTTTATAATAAAACAAAATTCATCTATAAACAAATGGAGTTGCTTCATCTTTTTGTTCCTTCTGGGCATACCATAGTGATAACACAGGGAATGTTTATCTCAGCTAGTCTTTATCACATTGTTTCAGTGGTAAAGTACACTTGACTTATTGCATTCTATATTTTTTGTTAAAACTTATTTTATTGTTATCTGTTTTATCTGAATCACTATAGGTGTGAAAGGGAAGAAGCTTTTAATTAGAGGAGTCTGGATAAAATAATTAACAAACAGTAAATTGCAAGCAATAACTGTAATTCTCAAAGTATCTACAATAAAAGCTTTCTGTAGCTATACGTAATGAGCAAAATGCTTTCCAGAAGAGAAATAAAGAGAGTGAATTTTATTAAGGGCTTAGTTTTCCATCTTGGTGACATTTTCATCTAAGAGTTTAATGTCCCAAAAGACAAGAGTACCAGAGCCTTTCCTCAGTAGCTCAAGAAAAGAAAATCTAGACAGGTCCAGGGTGATGACAAATAAATATTAGGGATCCCAAATCCAAACATTTTCCATTTCAACATGCAGATAAAATATGGTCTCCTCTTCAGCCCAAACAAAATTAGAGGTCCACTGGAGTACTGTAATTTAAGTAACTGATGTTAACTCTCTAAAAGACTGAAGTGTTGAATCTACTTATTTGTACATTCCCCCCATGTTTGAGTCTGCTTGCAGTCTTCTTTTCTGTCTATGTATTTCTGGAAATTTCCTCTGAAAAGAGTGGGTT
This sequence comes from Regulus satrapa, assembly GCA_013396955.1. Classification (NCBI taxonomy): domain Eukaryota; kingdom Metazoa; phylum Chordata; class Aves; order Passeriformes; family Regulidae; genus Regulus; species Regulus satrapa. The sequence continues at coordinate 36,044 of VWZN01019484.1, read as the reverse complement.
ATTTTTTATTTTTTGTCTGTTTATACCATAAAGGTCACCTTTGAGTGAACATAGTCTTTTGAGTCACACATAGCTAAAGAGAGTAGAAATGTAGTCCTGGGGGCATGTCATGAAAAGCTCTGTACCAGTGAGTAACAGTTTGAAACATGTCTCTCTTGCTCTGACTCATGTGAGTATGTGTGTCAGCTCCCTTATGCATGAGAAGCAGACCACAAACCACAACAGGGACCTCTCCTTCCTCCCACAGCAACAGAGGCAGACAACACAATAGAGAAGGCTTCTATATGCTGAGCATGCTTCTAGGAGCATATCTTTGCTTCCTTCCCTTCACAAACATACATATGCTAACCCCAGGTAAACACCAAAAGGTCTATTTATTCCTTTATATCATTATTGTCAACAGCTACTGTTCTAGTTGTCAAAAAGAAAACTTAAGAAGAAAGATCCCCTAGACCTTGCATAATACATATTTGACTGTCCTCTCATTCACACACATAAAAAGATATGCTAGTGCACTTTATCTTTAATCACAGTTCACAGAGTTGTATCTCAGAAGGAAATATGAAGGTTGAGATCACTTAAAAGCAAACATAAAACTACAGTAGAAGAGAACCAATGGTTTTATCTATGCATACACACATTGGGCTGTTTTTATACTTATACCTCAAACAAGTAGGTTAGACATAATTTCCATTTCCTTTATACTTTTTTAAGTGCTTCAATTCACGTACAAGAAAATAATTACTCTAAATGGTGGGTCATATTTCAGAAAACACTTTATAATACTGCCATACAGTATTAAAATAAAATATTTACAAATATTTTCTGTTTTTCATATTAATTTAAATGCAGAGGGGAGAAAAACACAGCACACAGGTCCATGGGTTTCTAATAGTTTTTTAAACAAACAGTTGCTAAGTGCTTTTTCAGATTCTTAACGCATTAATCTGCTTCATAGACAGGTCTTTCAGCTCTCAACTTGTACACTATTCTTCTAGGTGAGATCAAGGAAACTGTGATCTTTTGAGCCTCAAATTCTGTCTATAACATCAGTTGATTCAGGCTGGCAATATAGTTAGTAATGATTATGTGTCACTTCCACTAACAAGAAACCTCAAAGTTAGGATACTTTCTCTTTGCCACCCCAGCTTACCATGTGACTTTTTTTTCCCCCAATGTCTATCAGTGATATCTCACTTGAGTGTAATTTCATAATACAGATTCCAGAAGTAAACAGATAAATTTGTCAATATTTTCATGTCTTTAATCTTACCAGGAGTTTAACCATACATTCTTATTTACTTCTATATACTCCTTATGCTGGAGAGTTACAAAACAGAATGACAAGTCTGTCCTGATTATCTGTGTACTTTTAATGTACAGTAATGATTAACAATGCAGCTAATATATTTCTACCCCTAATTTGCTGCATTTCATGACAATTACTTTCTGGTGTTGTACAGTTACCAAGGAAAATAATATTCTGAGCTGCAAATACCACACCTGAAACCTTTTGTTCATTTCACAGAGCAGAATGACAGGAGCTCACATCAGTCAAAACCTCAAAGATAAGAAGATTTTGAAACTTGTAAAATCCAGGTTTTATGTGAATACAAGGAAGAACATTAAACTTCTTAAATGGCGAAAGTTCAAAGTGACCAAAAGACTGAATAGGTATAAAAGATAAATACATTGTTCCTTTTCTTCACTGTCCTTCAAGACATTGCTCCAACTTTCAATTTTAATTATTTTGATCATTTTCTGAGCTGTATTTAGTGCTGCTCCGTGCCCCCAGTCCTTGGGCCATTCCCACCATCTGGACCTCCTTGCACTCCCAAGTTCAACACTTGACCTGTAGGTCTATCTGCTGAGACTTTTACAGTTTCTCCCTCTGACCCCCCAAGAAAAAAGCAACCTCTCCTTCCACACTGGTCCTCTAGGTCCCCCCACTCTATTCAAACAAAAACTGAATAACAATGACATTGAAAATAGTTGTTGCCATCAGGAAGAAGTTACATGTCACCAATGTGTGGCTCCCGGTAAAACAATGCTTCTGAGCTCTGAGGAGGTGACAGTCCCAGTATGTGTCCCAGTTCTTCCCTGTGGCACCAGGGCTTTTCCCAGGGCTGCAGGTGCTGGCTCCATGCTCTGCACCTTTTGATTCTGCACATGAACTACAGACAGCATTTTACTAGGAGGCCACACTCTGCTTTCCTTGGATCACATTGTCATCACAAAAAGCATCTGAGCTACTACCTCCTCCATCACCACATGGAAACATAAATAATGCACTAAGTCACATCTCAAATAATGCACATCTCTATTAACTTATATACTCTGTTGACCCAAATTTAACTTTGTTACATTTTCAGAAGTGACAACTGAAGTCAACACGTAAATCCTTTTCTTTCCAGAGGTTTCTGGAATGCAAACTTAACAAGCTGTTCTGTACTGTAGCAAAGCAGTTGCATGGGGAAGAGGAAGATAATGAACAGGTCACCTCTTCAGATGTCTGCATAGGCATATAATATTTACCTTCAAGGCATTTCCTCTGATGAACTGCAGTGGAAAAACAGAACTTATGATGAAGTAATAGCTGTGGGGGACACTGGAGGCAGAGGGCTATGGAGAGAGAATAAGGGCACCTTAACTGAAGTTCCTGGAAAAGAGGATTCCTTTACACCTTTACTGCCTCAGAAATGTTGTCCTGCATTCATTATGGAAAGGCACAATTTATGAGGAAAAGACCGACTCAATCCCATGATATTCAAACAGTCCAGATCTGAAAGGCATCAACCTTAATGCAGAATTATTAAAAAAAAACCAAAAACAAAAAACATACATTTTATATGGATAGAATGTTATTTCTTTTTATTAATCCAGGAAAAGCTAAAGTATTTATTTTAGGAATAAGCAAATCTGTTCTCATTTAGTCTTGCCTTATTAAAGAAAGGAATTTAAAGATTATCAGAAGTCACTTACTCATTTTATTATTAAGAATACAATTTGTTCAAGAAGAATTACACCATAAAATTAATTTTATAATCTATGACCCTTATTTTTGCTCCCTGGAAGTATTATCATCATTACTACAGAGAAAAATTTTACCTTTTGTTGGGATCAGCATTTTACTACAAAAATATTAATTTCTCAAGTGGGAAGGAGAGGTATTTATAATTCAAAATATAGTAAGACTCAAGGTTGGAGAATCCTGTATGACATGGTCTTGACCTATTTTGTGATTGAATAGTAGGATCATCCATAAAACAAGAACACAGAGATACACAACTGCCAAACAAATAAACCACAGCCATCGATTGCACTATCTCTGTGGCACTGTTGAAGCCTTGCAAATTGATCACAATTTTCTAATTAAAAGCAAACTAAAAACCAAACTGAATGACAGATATTATTAAATCAAAACTTCAACATGCCTAGTTCCTACAGATGAGTGTCTGAGACCCTTTCAAAAAAACTTTCCTGTTCCCTGAAAACTGAGTTGTCTTGCTCAAGGCTGGATTTCTATGATAATACAGAGCAAAAGGCCACCCAAACACCTCTTGCTGGTGTTTGCAGTGTTGGTGTTCTGGTGGGCTCACACCCTCCTTAGCATTGTGCTAATATTCTCAGCTGGAAATAGATGGAAACTTATGAGCAGTTTATGAAGGAGTGGAGCCAAGGATTAGCCATTTTTTCTCACATGCATGGAGTTCATAAAAGCTCAAATTTTGTCACCAAATGCAGATGAAGCTGCCATCAGCATAATATTCAGAAATAGCAACAACATGTGTGCACAAGCCAGTGAATATTAGTCTGGGAAGAGGACAAATGAGGCTGGTGGCAGATCTGGAATATTTTCTTTACCTTACATATGCATTTTCCTCAACAAAACCAAGAAACAGAGAAGAACCAAGTGGGTTTTCCCTTTCTCTATTGGTCATGAAGTAACGAAAACAAATTATTTAGATATAGATGTGGTTAGACCTGATTAGGAAGTATTCCCCCACTCCCATTTTTTTTCCCCCAGTAAAATTTTTAAAGTAATATTTTATTCTCTACTATGCAGGGAACATAGCTAGACATGGTAAGTAACTTCTCTACAAGAAGGGATAGAATATAAACTACATTTTCTGCAAGGAAAACTTAAGCATGAGTATACACAAAGCATATAGAATAAAAGAAATATTTTGCTGCTGCATAAGTAAAATAAAAAAATAACTGGTAATACAAGCAAAGCTTGGAGTGGCATAATTGGTTATCATGAGAAAGTTTCCCATGCATGCAGCTATTTTCAAGGATTATTACTCATAGTCAGTTGAAAGCAACTGGAATATTCCTGCCTAAATATAGGGGGGTTTCCTTACATATGTAAATAAATGCCTTGCTCATGACTGTGATGGTTCAGAGACAAAGCTGAAAAGAATGAATAGAGCAAGCAGATCTTGCGATGCTTTTCCACCACACTTCAATCCTGTCAACTTTTGTTTACTATTGGTCAATAAAGGGTATCAGGATTTAATTATTCCATTAAAGAAGGGGTCCCAAAAATCATCTAGAGGAACATTAAATACAGCAAGTATTTTGTGGTTTTTAGGAATCCTTTTCAAATAATTAATAACTTGAACATTTTAATCAGCAGTAATAACCAATAATGAAGTACTTTGAGTGCCCTCTAGACACTCAGTGTTACCTATAGCTATATCTCAGTAGTAAGCTCCATGGTAAAATTAGCAGATATGCATAGATTTTGCAGCATTTGGAGGGGCATTCCGTCATTTGACCCTACCTGTTCTGCTTGGGAGCCATTTATGTTAGTTTCTGTCCAGTTCAGACAGACCTTAAAGAAAATGCAGACATCAAAATTCCCAAACTGAGGAAGACTTAAATGGCATTCAGATCTCTGCGCTCTGCCTCCTGGCACTGACCAAACAAAATCTCTGCTTTGAAACACTACATAGCTTGTGCAATGTTCTACTTCAAGTCCAGATTTCAGTTTTGCACATGAAATGCAAGACTACAGTCTCAAAAGTTATTTAATGAAATGGTTTAATAGGACAAACTAAACACATAGTGCACTAGAGACACACAAGTGTTCGTTACTTCCCCATTCCTCCAGAGAACACCCCTTATTTTTTCACCAAAGAATTGTTTATCTATTTCCCCCTGAGCATTAGATATTGCAAGGAGCATTTTGCATACTATGGCATTGTGAAAAGTATGTTAAATGGTGATTGCTGTTTCCTGACTGAATTAATTTCTCATTAATACTTCCCAATGTTCAAATATATTTGAACAGCAAAGCAGGGAAAGAATGCAAAGTGACAACAATAATTTTGTTTGATAAACTGCTCCATAATTTTTCTTTCTTGTATGTTTGTTTGGCTGGGATTTTTTGCAATAGCTGCTAATTGACTAAAAAAAAAAAAAAAAAAAAAAAAAAAAAAAAAAAGGGGAGGGGTAGTTATCTATTTGTTAAAGCATATATCTCACTATTTCCTGTTAAAAGTCAGGTTTTTTCTACAATAGTAAGAGTTTTCCTGCTTTACACAAAGAATTCACAAAACTCTTCTTGCAGCATTTCTTTAAAGAAATAAAAGGGCTACTTAAACTGTTAACTTTTATGTTTCATCAAGAGTTACAGCAGACATCAAATTTAAAAGTACTTTAAGTTATCCCTAGACTTCTAATGGGGCAACTTCAGATTTTATATAATTAAACTTAATGCTGCAAAATGAAGCTTGTCAATCCACATAGCCACACTGAATTTTTTAATAGTCATTCTCCAAATAAAGAAACATATCACACCATAAAAACAAAAAATAAAATTTTCTTATGGCTATAATGGTGATAATAGCTTATGGTTTAGATCATATCATCAAAGAGGCTAGTAAAATTGGACAGCTCCTCCAATCTCGAACGACACAGCTTTTATGATATTTTATTGATTTAAAGTTTAAATACAATAAAATGAAAGAAGCATACTAAAAATTAATATAAGATAATGAAAACAGGGGCCAACATAATAATAAAAACTATACCTAAAAACCATTTTGGACTTCTCAGAAATGATGGCATTAGGAGATACATAATTTGGAAATAAAAAGATATAAAGCTGCTACGTAAATCCTGACAGAGCAGACAGATGGTCTAAAAAAATTTTCCAAGCTTTATCTCACAGATAAAAACAATTTTTAACAATGAAGTATGGTCCTGGTAAACTCTCAAGCTCTGGAAACTCATAAGCTAAAGAGTTCTTTTTTTATGAAAAAGATTTTTCAGAATTCCATTCTCCATACCATTGTAGTGCATTCTCAAAGACTCAAAAAAATATTAAAAAAACCTTCCCAGTGCAAGGTGAAATCTAAAACCTTGAGAGTAATCCAAATAAAGAGATTTTCTCTAGGCAGAGTAGGCATATATCTTCACCTCTGGGAATACAGAAAAACTAGTTTTAGTCAATCGCTATTCCTACATCCACAAAACAAAATAAATTCTGAATACACTGACAAAAAGTACTCAGGACATCATAGTTATTTCACCTATATTGAGCTTGCTATTCATCTCATATGAACTTCAAAGATTATGCTCAGTCTAGGCTAATTGTCCAGGCACTTTTTGTAGGCAGTAGGAGAAAGAGACATCTCCACACAGCAATTCATCCTACCCCATATAAATATCTATCAACAGCATGGAATTAACAGAGATTCCCTTTCTGCCATAGGGATATATAAATTAGATTACATGTGTAACTTATTAGATAGATAAAGTGCAATGGATCCTACAGCGAACTGGTTGCAGCAATACAGAGCTTTTGACAACTTAGATTTAAAGTGCTGAAAGTGCATGCATTGAGGGAAGCAAAAATAATCCACAGCCACTATAAAAGGTCATACTAATTAAACACCTTCTACAACAGTGGACTGAAAATCAGTGACAGAATCCATCAATTCAATGTTCCTCTTCCAGTGCTCTTATCACTGGCAACCCATATAATGCGTTACAGCTCTGCTACTAATTGTTTGTCCCCCCATTTTTTCAAATCAGAAGATAGGAGAAATATTTCCATCTGCACGGCATCTTAAACTCTACAGGTATGCAGGTTGTTCCACATCCAGTTTCTGGTGTAATTCCCTGTAAAGTCATTTAAAACAAAACCTTAACAAATTCTACTTTCTAGTAGAGCAAGATGTGGTCTTTCCACTCAAGAAGACAAAAGGAACAAGAATAAATGTGCAGTAACAACCTCCCTCTGCTAATGAAACAATTCGAGTTACTTCCTTATTAAAATATCTAATGCCGTATAATTATTATGCTTGGAAAAAAAATCTGAAAATCAATTATTTTTTCACTGGAAATTATTGTCATTGTCCTGTCACTGTTGCTCTTGCTCCTGATAATAACCATTATTTATTTTTAAGACCTTATGCTATTTCCTAAAGAGGTTTAATTAATTGCCTGAATCTCTTCAGCAGAAAAGCTCTTATTTCTTTTTTTTTTTTTTTCCCCTTCTTAGAGAATGACTTTCAAAACACACTTTATTTCAATTGTAAATGAGTTCAAGCTTACTGGACCTTTAAAGAATACATAAATCTGAGTGGGCCTCAGTCAGGTTCAACTTGAATCTACGCAGTGAAGAGAGCTTTGCTGTAAGATTTCAGGGTATGTCAGGACTCTTTTGCTGTACTGACATTTTGCAATGAAATTTACTCCCAGGAGGTATCTTTTGCAGCCCCATACCTTTTCTTTCGTGTGTTCTAACATATAGCTCTAAATAACTCCAACAGACAACTGGCTGATGATTAGACCAGCAGGGACTTAATTACAACAATGCTACAATGGACTTCCTATTTCATGCATCCAAAAGAGGAATATGGTCACATTTATACAATCACTTATGTATCAGACTTTACTAGCATATAAAATGTACCAGCTTTGAATGAAAATCTTCTATTTCTTCACTGTAAGCAAATAATGTACACATACATTTATGGTTCAAGTAGTTTATTTTGCATATCTGAAGCTCCTGAAATATTTCCTAAAAGTTTTATTGTCAAAAGAGAGCTTTGAACTGGTAAAAAAATTGAACTAGGAATATTACATAAATACTCATAAGTTGGTGTGGTGCTGAGAAAGCTCAAAAGAACCCCAACCTTCTTTTGTTCAGAGATTATTTTTCTTTCTCATAGCAAGCACATATCCATTGCGAATTCCAGTCACATCTGACCAAAGCAGGGACCTCTCCCAGCTGCTCCTAAATCAATGTCCTAAGCTAGCACAGTAGATGCTCTTAGTGAAGAAATCACCATATCATTCAAATTCTTGAAGAGCAGTATGGAAAAAGGTAAACTTAAGTAAAAGAGGTTACAAGTAGATTGAAAGATATTTTATTATTATATTTTTATTTCCATTATTGCAATATTCCCATCCAGTCAACACAATGGAAATACAAACAGCTCTTAAGGAGGAGAGCTGTTTAAATTTAATTTAAAACTCCGTCAAGTTATTGTAGCAAATGTTGCTGTGTGAGCTCTTAACAGCATAAGATGATTAAATTTAACTTAGCCTGTAATGAAAGCTACAGCATAGGAAATAAAAACTACTTAATAAAAATCTAATAGATTTGCTATGAATAATTGAAATGTTTAATATTTTTCATTGTTATATTTGGATGGGAAAGAAACATGTATGAAATTATATCTTTGAGCAACTCTGTCATGAGCCATCTCAGATATATGTCATACCCTGTTTTAGAAAGAGGACTGGTCTGCATAGTAAACAAATGCTGCATGACCAGAAGTCTGTCAGGGATCTGAATAGTTCTCTTATACCATGTGGTTTTCCAGGCTTCTGCAGAAATCAGCTCTTGCTAAGTTTCTCCATTATTTTACATACATTCTTCACAAGAAGCATGTATGTTAAATCTTTATTATGCGTGTTAAATCTTTACTACTTAGTAAAGATTTAACTTAGCAACCTAATCCTACAGGGAACACCTGAAAGTTTGAGAACACACATATTTTAAATTCAGCACCAGTACTGACACCCTTTCCTGCAGAGTTCTAGGTGTTTTCTCCCCATGGGGCTGGCAGGGAAGGAGCTATTACAGGCAAGTCACTCAGCAGGCTTTAGTGTCACACCACAGCACCTGTATGCCCCCGTTTTCTTCCATAGATGATGTGTGTTTGTAGGTAAAAATTGAGAGATTCATCCCATGTTGAAATTTATAGCCAAATACAGAGTATACAAAAAAACAACTGAAATGTATAACTTTATAAATTGGGAATTTATTTGTGGTGACAAATTTTGCCAGAATATCTTCAACAAAAATTAACCTTATTATAAAATCTTTTATCTCTATTTTTAGGAGATATTTTAGTAGAATTACTTTCCAGTACGATTCAAACCAAACTGACAAACATCTTACTGGTCCCAATGCTTGTCAGATTCTCTCACTCTCCCACATAGGGGGAAGTAATTGGACTGGGACTTCTTGCTAAGTTTTTGTTTTGTTTTGTTTTAATGCTGATATTTATGCCAATTTAGTCATAAATCACATCCTGTATCACACTGAAATCATATAACTATCCAAAATCTCTCCTTATTTAATGGACTACACAGAATATAGCTGAAAATTTTGACTTAACAGTAGGAGTTTATGCTGTGGTGTTGAAACAGTTATCATTTCAATCATAGATGAATTATGGAGGGTTTTTTTGGTTGGATGGCTATTTCTAGCTGAGGACACACTGATTGTCCTCAATATTTTACTCTCTCCATTTATAATATTTAATATAAACTAACTTTTTGTGCTTGTCTGTCTTTGTAAGTCTTGTCTTTTGACTTGTATAAGAATTATGAATTCTATTAAGAAAACTTCTAAGATTTTTCACAATATCAGCAGGCCAAGACCTTTCTACCATCTATCTACATTCTTTGTGAATGGAGGAGGAAGGAATATCAGCATCTCTGGAACGTAGCTGAAATGCAAAGAACTGCTGGTTTGTAAAGCTTAGGTGAGTCTCGACATGTGATGTATAGTCACATGTATAGATCTCAGACAAGGTTAATTTTCATTTTCGTTTTGGTTTCAGATCATTTGCACTGGGGAGGATACAATTTACTGTCCTGTAAGTCCATAATTTTCCTCTTCATTTCACCTCCCTTTCTTGATTCACTTTCCTGGTAACGTTTGGCAATTTCTTTTGCAGAAGTGACAGTGTAGATCTGTAGCTGCTGCAAATATTTGGTAGCCATTTATATCAGCCTAGTATCTAGTCCAAAATAGCATAAGCAATAGAACTTAAAATACTTTAAATAGTCATACAAAACAGACCAGTTTGGCTTAAAATAACAATGGTTTCCATTTTGCTTTGGTTATAATCCCCACCATTTCTTAGGGTGTTTTTGTTCTGTGGTTTTTGTTTGTTTGTTTGTTTTTGGGGTGTTTTGTTTTTGTTTTGGGGGGTTTTGAAATTTTGTTGTGGGTTTGTTTTTCATTTCATTCAAGGGTTTTTTTTCTATTTTGATTTTTTTTTTTTAATTAGANTTTGTTTTTGTTTTGGGGGGTTTTGAAATTTTGTTGTGGGTTTGTTTTTCATTTCATTCAAGGGTTTTTTTTTCTATTTTGATTTTTTTTTTTTTAATTAGAAATCTAATTATTCATTTTCTCATGTTCTACTTCATGGGAGACTGCATATATATGGGAGAGACACATGGAAAACTCATAATTCTTTGCTGGGCTATCAAGACAAAATGTGCAGATCTTTTGAGATTCTCAGTCAAAATCTACTTAATATCCAGATCTAGAGCAATCCCATCCCTGATAAAGGAGTAGGTTTGATTTGCATCAATGCACTTTCAAACAAAATTCTTCTTAAATTCCAATCTTATGCAATTTTTAAATTTAGGCTTTGCAGTAGGTAAATTTATGTTCTTTTATATTTTTAAAGAAACATTTAGCTAATTCTAAATTCTGAATGAATTTATTCTATTATGAAAATTCTCTCTAGAGCCATTTGTAAAATTTTATTTAGCATATGTCCCAGACTTGATAAGCTATCTAAGATATGTCATTTTGGGGCTTTTACTATCCTAATTTTAGAAGCCAAATTGAATAGTTTTGTTTAATTAGCACAAAGGAAAAATCCCAAAATCTGATGCAAACAGGAAAACAGGTTCTTACCTTACTTCATTCTTCTTTATTTGTGCTTAATTTTCTTGTTCCCAAATAAAAAGAAAAATATTTTTGTAAATTAAATTTTTAAATATTTCTATAACTCAAGGATACATATAAACCTCCTAAAAAATGCTGTATCTAAAGCTGCCACTTTTATGCACAAGTTTTGTGCAGGTGTGCACATACTGAAAGAACCACAGGGACTTCTGTATGCAACAGGGGACAGTTGGCAGGTTATTCTTTATTCCAAAACTCATATATTTCTTTATTTATAACTTTTAAAATACTGTCTCTAATTTCAAACTCTTTTTTTTTCTTTTTTTTTTTTTTTTTTCTTTCTTTCCAGAGAAGGAAGTAATCTCAAGAATTTTGCCCATTTCTTGATGGGGTCGTTGTGGCTGTTACTATTGTTATTGTTATTATTATTTATGTATTTGTTTGTTTGTTTATTTACTAATTCACTTATTTGCTTATTTACTTATTTATTTATTTTTATTATTCCTGTTGTGGTAGTTCTTTTCTCTTGCCCTTGTCTCCCAACCTGAGACTCTGACTTTGAAACGCCCCTAAGTCTGCTCCACCAATACCTACACTGAAGGATCTCAGGAAAATAAATCTTACATAGCTGAGAGCAAAAAAGAAGAAAGATTTTTAAACCATCCTTTCCACAGACTTATACCTCAATGGGCTGTGCACGTCTCTAACTCCCCAAGTTGTAGTGTCTCCACTTCCTTCACTTGGAGGTACCGAATGTGCTTCCCATCATGCAATGAACAGAAAGTATTCCAGGCATTACAGCATCCTCTGTCTCCTACAGTTAGTCAAAAAAAAAA
>VWZN01019484.1:2995-14200 GCA_013396955.1 Regulus satrapa | reverse complement strand
TTATAAAAAAAAAAAAAAAAAAAAAAAAAAAAAAAAAAAAAAAAAAGAGAGAGAGAGAGAAAGCCTGCAAATAAATCTTCAAGAAAAGAGTTCCAGTGGAAATAAAATACATTCTCCTGTACAACAGAATTGCTGTGTAGATGTGCATATATATGACTCTGTCACTACACTAGAAACTACACTAGAAACTGCATGTAAAAAGTTGACTGATTTCAAATTATGATCTCCAAGACATAGATTTTGATAGAATTAAAGTAGGTCTGCTTTTGTTTTCCATGGTCACAATGTGCCAAATAGAAGTTACTGAGTCCAAAGAACCAGACTAGAATCTGAATATATCAGTGATATCAGTGTAAAAACAAAAACCCCAGACTGAGTCAGAAACTCCAAATAGGAATCATAGATTTTCTCCAGAAAACATCTTTGTGGTTATTGTTTACAATATTCAAATATCCAAGAGATTATTTGAATTCTGATTTAGCTGAGTCATCAGTTTAGATCTTGAATGCTTTCTACTATATACCTGTAAATATCCACACTCAGGATCACTCTCTGGTCCAAGAAGAAAAAGAGAGAACAGCAGTGAAGTGGTTGCTGGAGGTGCACCCGTACTGCCAGACACTGTGGAGCTGAGTCAATCCCAGGACATTTAGTCAAGGTTCTGGCTAAATGACTGCTGCTATAGTTGGACACCTGCAGCTTTGTACCACAACTTTATATTTATCAGTGGAAAACACAGAAAACCAGAATTTCTCAAGAGATTTCTGGAACTCCAGGTGGAAACAGGATTTCATGAGTTGTTTTTTTTCCTCATCTTCTAAGTGTTCATAGAATCATAGAATGATTTGAGTTGCAAGGGGCCTTAAGGGTCATTTAGTTCCAATCCCCCTTATTTTGATTTTTTTTTCTTTCAAGACCAGCTTGCTTTTGAAAGTACAGAAGTTTGCAGCAATAACAAATAACCAAAATAATACCAGCTAACAGAACATTCCAGACTCTTCAGAATTGCTTGATTCAGGTGTTTAATGCAAGGCACAATGGGAACACTCCTGCCTGTATACTCATGAAAAACATTTTGATCACACCTAAAAATTTTTCCCTTCTTGGCTATTTCCTTCATGGTGTTGCCACCACTAACCTGGTCTCACTGAATTCCTGAAATCTCCTGTATTAGCCAAACATTTAACTGCTGCTCTTTATCCTTTCCACGACATTGCAAAAGACAGAAAGAGAAAGATTGTGTATATATATATATATATGTGTGTGTGTGTGTGTGTGTGTATATGTATGTATGTATGTATGTATGTATAACCTATTGTATCTCTTTTAATGTTTTCAGGGAAATATTTCTTCAGTATGCATATGGAAGAGGGTGGCAGGTTCTCTTTCCCACATGGAATTTCCTTTCTACTCTACCTTTCTCCCTGAACAGTAAATCCTGGCAATATGAACAATTAAAAAGATAATATGAACATACAGAATTTTCTCACTGCTGCTCTGCTGCAGCTTATTAAAATAATAATATACTTTATTTATGTAGCACCTCTCTGTGAAAGCACCCCAGGCACTTTATATACAGAGCAAAACTCATGAAAAAAATAGGATGCATTCTTCATGCAGAAGAGGAAAACAGAAATCATTAAACATAATTCAAAATACTAAATACAATCAGTGTACCTTAAAAGCTCCATTGTGATTAAAATAATTCTATGAAGCTAACTCCTTAAAAGAGCCTTTTTCAACCATCTTTTCAGTCCCAGGAGTAACATCATCCAACACACCAAAGCCAGAAGAACAAAAATACAGACACTCTTGTCAGCTTCTGCAGTGTTAAAGCAACAGATTTTTTAAGCTGTCAGAGGAGAAGACCCTGTGATTGTTATTTACATTACCTTAGTGCCTAGGAGGTGAAGCAGCCAGAATTAAATACTGTGTGCAGGTAACAAGTGGTGAGAGCCACAGCACAAGTCCCATGTGGGAAGGGGGAGAGAGCCATTCCTGCCACACCCCGCAGGATTTTCACCTGAGCCATAGCATCTCACACCAACACATCCAGAGGTCCTTACCCAGGGGGATCTCCTATGCCAGTCAGAAATGGCCACTGCAAAGAGTACAAAGCCACAGTTAACTTGCAAAGCATATAAAGAGGGGAAGGAAAGGAAGCAGGAGACAAAAGCTTAATTTTATAATTTCAGTTTCCAAGGCACTGAAAAAGATAGAAATAAAACTGAGAGCTCCTGTGTCTTAACCTAAATCTCTGTTCCTTGGACTTGAAACTGATTGCAAGGAATGAGTAAAAACTGAGAATCAAGCTGCTACTAAACTGCCTGACCCACATGGAAGACTTAACCTGATGAATAATTAAACTGATAGCAAAAAAGGGAATCAAGCACTTAATCCACAGCAGAGTCTCATATCACCTTCTCGGGTTGCGTAATTATAATTCCATAATGCTATGAATATATTCTACAATATTTGATGCATTCAGGACAAGCTGGCCAAATACTCAAGTAGTTCAACAAAACCACGTAGAGTCTGGATTTAAGGTCAAGCTAGTAAACATGCAATGAATATATAAGATGGTAAGTGAGGACCAAGCAGTCTTCCTGAGAGGAAAAGCCCCAGACATGGACACTTGTTTCACTGAGATTAAATCTTCGTCCTTTTGAAAATGCCACCATTTTTTTCTCTATGTTCACCATAAAATCATTTCCTACTCAAGAAATGGCCTGGATTTCTCCAGTGAGTTGGATAGTAGATGTTCTACTGTGCAGAAAATCACTTGGAGGTCGGCGGTCGATGCTGGAGGCGCCTGCTTTTCTCAGCCCCATTGCCAAGCCAGGCAGGTGTGTAACAACACAGATGCTGAACATTTCTTGTAAAATTTCCTTAAAATACAACGGGGCACATTAAATATTGATGTGTTAAATAGAGATGGGCATCCAAATGCTCTTTCACACACAAAGCCAAAATAATTTTGACTTATACCTCAATTATATATCTTTGTGTGTTACTGCACTATACAGGGAATCATACTGAAAATTAATTCCTTAACATTCCTCCACAGCCCTGCTACTAGCCAGACCTGTTCTCTCTGAGTGACCTAGATTTTGGCAACAGAAGTAAACAGATCTGTAAGATGTCACTCTTGCTCCAGTTGCAGTTCATGAGAAGAACATTGCTGCCTGATATTAGTGGCATCAGGGACCAAATTTTAGTACGACGTCTCTAAATGACAATGTTAAGTAAAAAAAATTAAGTGCATTGATGCTGTCAGTGATCCTAAAATCTTTACCCATAACCAGAGCAGGGGTCCATGAGAACTTCCTGATAGGTTTAGGCATCTCCAAACCTGCTTTGATGAGAAACACTCCAGAAGAACCAAGCTGGCAACAGAACCACTCAGAAGAGGCAGTGCTGGCTGGTGACCTGCTGTACAAGAGACTACTCTTACCTGAAAATACTGACATGGGCTCTTCTGGTCCTCTGTGATAAGAAAGTAATTACTGAGTGACAAGAAGAGTCTACAACATGACTGAAGCTGGCTGAAATTCTTGATATAAATCAATTCTCCTCGTATACAAACACGAATCTGGAAACATAACAATACAAAGCTATCAGTTTTGCAGCTTTCAAGTCATTGTCTCTGACTAAAACAAAGTTCATAAAAATTAATTTAATTATAAATATCTATGTATTATATCTCCATTGGTCTTTGATTTTTAAAAACCAAGACTTCTCAGGAATAACAAAAATTTTGTAACCTTTAGCAGCAACCGTTCCTTATTATTTATTGTACCACATCAACTATTATGCATGAGGCAACTCACAGTTTCAGAGAACTATAACAAGATGTATTAAGTGCTCAAAAAAAATCGAATTTTTTTTTTCTTTAAACCAATGTAGGGCTTATCTATCTCCAGTTATGCTCAGCAATCCTTATAGCACATTTACAGAGCTGGTCACATCATTCAATCAAAGGCATGCAACAAAGGGGCCTTGCCCAGGGAATCACATGCAAGAAGACTGCTCTAGCAGAACACCCAGATGGAGGACAGCTGTGTAATTAGGCCAGATTCTTGGATTTTATTCATTAATTTGGCCCATCTTCTTTAAATTGAACCCAAATCACTGTGCGTCTGAAAGGCAAGGGCCATCCAGAGATAAAGTAATAACAAGATATAAACTTCATCTGCTTTATTAACTTTGTCAGCAGTGCATGAGCCTGGTTCAGAATGATCTACGTTGCCCTGAAGTGGGGAGGAGAGCACAACACAAGATTGTCACAGGGAACATGATTTTGCCACAGAAAAAAACTGAACTGAGAGCTGTTTATCATCCTTCTAACATTATCACTGTAGCAGAAGGGAGAGATTGTGTCTTGTATCCCACTTACCTTAGGAACAACACAAGACCTTATAACAGTGGTAACTTTTTAATCAATCCCTCACAAGACTCTTCCATGATCTGATGGTGATGGCATTCATATATCTGCACTGATGAGACAAAGATATGTGCAGGACTTTCTCCAAATTTAAGGGTGCAATTGCATGATGAGTCATCTGGTTTTGTGCTGGGTAGAGTTAATTTCTTTCCCAGTAGCTGGTGTGGGACCATGTCTTGTTTCTCTGCCAGAAATGTTGTTGATAATGTGAAAATATTTTCCTTACTGCTGAGCAGTGACAACTCCTTACACAAACTCAAGTCCTTTTCTCTCCCTCCTCGCACCCCACTGGGAAAGAGGCTGGGGTGGTAGGTGGTACCTGAGAGTGGAGATGACACAGCTGACCTGTTGATCCAAGGGATGTTCCATACCATGTGGAATCATATCAGCATATATAGCTAGGGGAAGAAGAAGGACATTTGGACTGATGGTGTTTGTCTTCCAAGCCACTGCTACAGGTAAAGGAGACCTGCTTTCCTGGCAATGACTGAACCCCTGCCTGCCCATGGGAAATAGTGAATGAATTCTCTTTTCTGTTTTGCTTGTGTGCATGACTTTTTCTCTACTGACTAAGTTGGTTTTACCTCAACCCAGGAGTTTTCTTGTATGTATTATTCTAATTGTCTCCCTCAACCAATCTGGACAGAGCAAGCAGGTGGCTGGCTATGTGAGACTGAGTTGCCAGCTGGGGTTAAACAGTGGAAGGTTTTCCAAAGTCCCCATCATTCAAGATTCAGAAATAATTAATTTTAAAAGATTATGTGTCCATGCCCAACAATATACTGAAAATTAATTCACCTTACATCCATCTATATTTACCAAAAGGTCTGTGTGCTATGGCAGTTGCGCAGAGACCTATCACTCCTATGAGGCAAATATTATACTGCCTACCCTCAGAAAAACAAACAAGAATTGAGAAACTAGTTTGATTTAGCCTGCATAATTTTCAAATTTAAGGTACAGATAAACCTGCCACCCCCAATCAATAAAACTGATGATAAAGCATGAAAAGAAAATTAACACAAATTCAAGCAACAAGTCAAAAGGTGCAGCTCTCAACTCAATTATAAAATCCCCAAACACTAAACCTTTTCTAACACTAAATAAGGTAAAAACAAATCCCCAGCTACTGTACGTACAAGGCATTTTACAAAGGCATCCCTTTCCATAGGTAGGGTCCTGAACTAGCCACGCTTCAGGATATTTCCAAGTAGAATTTCCTCAGCCCAGGGGAACAGAGGTGTCACTCACTGACAGAGAAACTCTATTTCTATACCTTGTAACATCTGGAATATAAAGGACATATACATCTCTAGGATCACAAAGTGGTTCCTGTTCCCTTTCAATGCTTCCCCTCTGTGCTGAGTAATATTTCTCACAGCCTGGTTCTTGGTAGTTGTGAATTTTAAAAAGTAACAACTTTAAAACCCAAACCAATAACTATCTTGCAATATTTTTAAAGTTTGATTAGTCTTTTTATATTCCGGGGCAAATAGATAAATGCAGCACAGACATGGAAATAATGTTGTCACTCAGAAGCAAGTTCCTGTGAAGACCAAAACCCCTCTCTTAAGGCACCCAAAACTTCTTTTACATATAGACTTCCAGAACAAGGGATGACTTGTAGACTAAACCCCCTAAGGAATGCAGAGAAGCCACTGCATGGCAGCCTTATGATAACAAAGCAACAAAATATTGTGTGAATTTATCCCAGTTAATTGTTAAAAGCAGCAGGAAAAGTAGGGACACTCATTTCTACAGATAATTTTTCATTATAAACTAAAATAAAGCCCTACTGCTGCTTTCTCTCTGAGGAAGAATGACAGTAAAGGAAAACAGGAGTCATCCAGAACCTATTTGGAGGTCAGCAGTCTAGGGCCCGAGATCAGTGTAAACATTTTATGCAGCAAAAAGAAAACTGTTAGAAAGAGATAAAAAATAAGAAAATAAATGCTTTAGAGTTAATATATGCTTGTATTCTGCCCCAAAGCTACAAAACTCAGCCTGGAACATATTTCAGATTGTGATCCAGAGAATCACAAAGGGATTCCTATGCTTCCACTGCTAAGGCATTCTCCTTTAAATTCACCATTTGATGCATCCAGCCACAGGTTGAGACCTGAAGTACCACAGGCCAGGCAGCTCCACCATTTAAACTTCATTCCAGAAGACTTGATTCCTTCAGACCCTGATGCTTTCATGCTTTCTCACCTTTTTCTTCATTCCTTGTGGGTTTCATTTCTGTGTGTGCTATATTCCTATGGCAACTTGTAAATGTATATAAAAAATAATGCAGAGAATATGTTGGTATGTCTTACTTTTTGTCACATACTCTGGGAAAAGAAAATAGGCATGTATGCTCCTTTGCTTAGCCAAAAAGACATAAAACACTCATAGCCTATTAGTGGATTTGCCGCATTGCATGTGCAGATAAATCTGTAAGAGCTGCCAGCTAATTCACAATATACTTTCTACCAATGAAATTCTCAGTTACCAGTGTCCCTTTCTCAAATTCCTAAAAGAGAGAAATAATTATTTAGAAAGGCTTCCAGATTTGCTTTTAAATACTTGTGTGGCAAGAAGTGCTCAAAAATTGACATCCTCCAGCTCCAGAAAATGCAGATATGCACACCAGACAATAAAAACTATTCTTCCACTCATTTCAAAGATTCTCATCTAAGATTTTATCTTAACTTACTCTAATTATTCTGTTAGATTAACCTCCACTTGTAAAATGATTACAAAGTAATCTGGTATCAACAGCAACAAATAACACAAAGAATGGGCATATTTCATTTTCTCATCAGAACTTGAAAGAAACTATTATAAAGTGTAAAGATCAATGGCAGAGAGGCTCTGTGAATTAGCACATATGCAATATGAATTCTCTTTTAATCTTCCATTGCATCTGTAAATACAAGCACATAATCTAAGTGTGTATCTCATATTTGCAGATCGGTGCTAATAAAAAATATGCCAGAGAGTAACGTAATGATAACAAATTTCTTTTGAAAGGTGCAAAAATGACACAGAAGAATCATAATAAATTTTTACACTGCAGAGTCTTTCTTCAATTACTCAGGATATAAGCATGATTTGAGGACCTTGTCATTCAATTGCAAATTAAAGCATCACTTCACATGCAGCAGGATCAGGCTCAGAAATCACTTGTCAAGGGTCTGACACTTTCAAGAGCTTCAATGTCTGGAACTCATCCTATCTTTTCCTGCAGACTCCTGTGCCTGGATGAGTCTGATCTTTACATTCAGCCATTAGTGTCTCAGTAAAGCTGTTTGTCCAGCTAAAAATGTTCTCAATAAAATGGAGGAAGGAAGAAAAGAGGAGGCATGGCTTCATCCTTATTTCCTAGATTTGGAAACAGAATTTTGCACTAAACCAAAATAAGTTAAATAACTGTTTTCTTATGGCTATCAGCTCCATTTATTAACAAAATATTTTATGTATGCACAGAGTATTTTTAACATCAAAGATATCAGTTAAGACAAGTGTCATCACTCAAGATATACAAAACAGTGTGAGTCATGTGGGAATCAAATTGTTTTTTGGAATAATGCTCTAATAGCTAAAGCAATTTCCACAGTTCTGAGTTACTTTCAAATCTTTCTCTTTCATAATGGGTTATTTCTCCAACATTCAAGTGCAGTCACATTGCTATAGACTGTTCTGAAGATCAATATGTGTTCCTCCATCTCACCAGGTGTTTTCTCTACATTTGCTATAAAAAGATTTAAGTTGACCTGAAACAGAAATCAAGGTCTCGTTTTTTTATTGAATAAGCATCCCACATACCCTTACTCCCAAAGTACCCATTTTATTTTCACTCTGAAAATAAATATGCTTTTTTTTTTTAATTTTTTAAAATGTGGCCTGCAATAGTTTCAATAACAGAGGCTGAGAGAATGCCAACCATGAAATACCACATTACTTGGAATTAAGGGCACTATCATGAAAAACATGACCCAATCTTTATGTGCCCTCAAGCACCTGTGGCATTTTATTATTTTTTTCCCTGCATTCCTGGTGACTTCTATAGCCATGGAAGAATGAACCGAGGATATGCCTGCTCTCCTTTGTTTTAGGCCCAATAGATAAAAAAGATGGGGAAATTCATAGCCATCTCATGACTCTCAGAGCAAATCCTTAGTTATTCGTGAGAGGGAAACAATACTGCTTTGTTAGGGGTTTTTTAGCCTTGACATTTACATTCAATCACTAAGGGATCAGGCAGCTTTGAAGTTTATGTTTTAAGGTCTGGTACCTAATTCATTGCATGTATCTTTCCCTTTTGATGGCTTCTGGAACTGAGACAAAAATTACAGAACCACATTTAAAGACTGTGGAATATAGCCATGCATTAGAGCATAAATAGAAGTAGAAAAATTGTAGCAAATTATATAAGAATTATGACTACAATAACATCTCTTCAATGTCAATATTAAAAGAAACTTTTTATGATTAGATCTGTAGGCCCTGGCAGAAAAATACATTACACTGAAATAGTACAAAGTGCTTACAGATTAATTTGGAAAATAGTAAATAGTACTACACCAAAGGTGTGAATTGCTCTACTCCTAATTCCACAGACCAAAGGGGCTGCCAACCACAGTCATGAAATGCAAGAAACACAGTGTTTCTGTTTTAACAAAAATGTGTAGCAAATTTCCTTTGTGTCTGTTTGGACCTACTGACAGGTGAGAGCACAGTCCATCATTAAACTGGTGACACTCCCCCACTGGAAGAATGGCTAGAAAAAATATCTTACAGAAAACAATTTTTAATTTTTTTTTAACCCATTATGGTTTATTTCTTTTGAGGAAGAATTATGTGAATTATGCAGAATTCTTCTGCACTTAATATTCCTTAATACTCATGGCTGCTGTTGCCAGTTGTTTCACTACAGCAGACTCTGGCTCAGGCAAGCCAGGAATTACAAAGAGAATAAAGCAACAATACATCACCACCAGCCTCTTCCCATCTTCCCACCAAAACGAGAAGAGCACATATGCTTTTGACCAGATACCTCTGTACATTCCCTGACAAGCATCTTATGACAGCCACAAATAATTTTTTAAAAGTATGCTCTTACTGAGAAAGAAAAAAAATCTGTTCAAAAAAGCATTCAGTTTCTAAACATGCCAATTGTCTTCATCAAAATATTTTCTGTCTTGCATTTTATGAGGTTTGACATTTTACAAAAAGCTGAATTTTATCCAAAAAATGGAAGAAACCTAGTCTCTTGCCAGAAGTTAACATGTCTTTAAATTCTCAGAGGCCCCTGATTTGTGCTACCCTTCAGGCATGAAGGGTACCATTCAAAGCTCAAAAATTCACTGTACCACTCACATAGGTCATACTTTATTGTAAGTGGGAGCTTTTATCAGCAAAGACTTTTGAAACCATTGTGCCTGAAGTTTTGACAGTTGTCATAAATTATGAGAATTCTTGCTTTCAGACAAGACTTTTTTCTCCCAGTTACACTAACATTTAACTGTCCATTGAGACTAAGTAAGGGAGAAGAAAGGGAGGAGTTGCACACCATGGTGTGAGCAGCAAGGAAAAGAGAAGTGAAGAACACACAGCTCAAGGAAACTTAATATCAAGCAAGTGAGCAAAAATTCATTCGACAGATTCAGAATTTTGCTAGAAGGAAGGCAGACCTTCTTTTCTTATTCCTCTTGTGATTGCATTTATGAGCCCTTTTCAGAAAAGCAGACAATAGCACTCCTAACAGTGCATCACTTTTGGGAAAAGCAATTATCTGCTTTAGGGTGTAGTGGACCAGCCTCTGAGACATCCAGCCCCAGAACTGTGAGACAGAGGCTACAATTGCAATCCAACACAGTTATTTTCTTTACTGTTTAATTTTGTACTTCCTTTGCCCTTACTGAACACTCTGTACCAAGCAGGATTCTACTAGAGAACCATATTTAATCACAGTAAATATATTCATATATCCACAGGAAAAAAAAATTTCCACCACATGATTTTGAGAGGCCTTCAGAGATGAAAGAAAACACCTGATTCTCTTCAGAGATTTTTCTTGAGGATGTAAGAAGAAGGGAGAGAAAAATTAGGAAATGTGTCAGTCACTCATGGGAAAAACAAAATCAAAGCAATGAAAGAAAGGGGGGGCATGATCAATAAGGCTGACTCTTGTTCCTAAATCTCAGTGCCTGATTGAAGGTGTTACCTGACAAAATTGATGTACTCTTCCCAAACACTTTTCTGCTCTGGTGCTTTACAGAGGATTCTTACCTTGTGTCCAACCAACCAGAGGAACAAGTCAAGAAAAAGGAATCAATTTGAAGGTGTTTTGAATCTCAAAAAAGGAATCAGAAATATAAAACTAATGCCAACATCAGGTATTATCAGCTTTTTTCAGGAAATAATCTTAATATTGTTCCAAAAGATCATTTTGGAACAGCTGACAACCTGTGGTTGTTTAGAATGAGAAGGCAATGAGAATTTCAAATAGCAGAGGCTAAAATTGCAAATTAGACACCAAAGAAAGTACAAAAAACTGCTTAAGTTTCACAATAGTCTGCATCATAGAAAAATCTGTAATCATTTTTGCTTTTTAGAAAACACAAAGATGCAATCCTGAGAGATGTGTGGAGTATAAAATCAATACTATTATTATCAGTAATGAAAAAAACAAAAACAAAACAAAAAAAAACCCCCACCAAATTCTATTGTAATATGGGGGTTTTTTTGTGGGTTTGAGGTTTGCTTTTTCTTTT